>VWYI01041627.1:27466-43765 GCA_013399455.1 Anthoscopus minutus
TCCTCGGCGGGAGGGTCCCTGGCGGGCTCCCCGCGCCCCAGCTCCCCGTGACGGTAAAGCCTCCTCTTGTTCCAGCTGGGGTTCGAGGATGTGATCGCGGAGCCCGAGCTCACCCACTCCTTCGACAAGGTCTGGATCTGCAGCCACGCTCTGTTTGAGCTCAGCAAGTACGTGATCTACAAGGTCCTGACTCTGGTCCTCGCCATCCCGCTGGCCCTGGTTGTGGGGATCGTCTTCGCAACGCTCAGCTGCCTCCACATCTGGTAAGCGCGTGCTGTGTCCGTCGGTGCCTGGGCTCTGCTGACAGCTCCGCAGAACTCCTCTCCTCTAGCACCCATTACTGCCCAACCACCGATCGCCGACTCTACACCGGTAGTCAGATCAGCTAATATTAACTGCTTTGTTTCTAAAGGGACAGAAAAGGAAACGATGTTTTCTCTGTGACTCAGTTCCCTGCCTTCGTTTTACCAGCGGTCTGTCATGACTGTATAAGCTCCTTGGGGCAGAGAGCCTGTATTCCAGCTTGGATGGCACCTAGAGCAAAGCATTCCAATCTTAGCTGGCTTCTGGAGTGATAATAGTGACTGAATTTGTTTTTTAAACTGCTGTGAAGAATTTGTTCAAACGTTTAATTTAATGAATTATCTAGGCAGAAGTATTACTAATACCTGAAGTTATTACTAACTTATTAATACCATTACCTCTTTCATTTTTTCCCTCACAGACTGAAGAAAGCTCTTGAGGGCCCAGCTGGCTCTGTATTACTGCCATAAAACGTAGTGCCTGTGCCTTGCATCTGGTACATAGCTATCTCTAGATGCAGTGCTCCAAAGCCCTTCCACCTAAGCAAAAAGCCCTGCTGAGCTCAGGAAAGCTGCTCCTGGCCATGGCACAAGTTCACAGGCAAATATGCTGGCTGTCCACGTCACACCAAACCTGTGTACTTTAAGCATAATATACTCAGAAAATATCAGGAAGAGTACTTTGAGACCGGAAAGGGAGATGATGGTGGAGAAGGAAAAAAGGCAGGGAGAATAATGAGGTTGAGGAAAGAACTGACAATCCAAAAGGCTGTAGAGGAAGGGGGTGAATGCAGATTATTGACATTATTTCTGCAAACAAGGATTGTCTGTATACATGAGATTTGGGAAATGTCTAATTTGATTTGGTTAACACTGGAATCCTTTTCCTTTTATCAAGGAAAACAGAATACAGAAACTGGAAGTGAACTCAAAACCTTAGGAATACAGTGATTATCTGAACCTGGGGTGGCAATCTCGTGGGTGCAGGTTTCAGTTTTTGAAAGTGCAGTGGAAGCTTGTGTTGATGACATTGTCAAACCACTTTGAAAACTGATTAACTTGAATTTTGGAGCATAGTGTTTGCATAATATCCAGAGGAGTTGCAGTGCAGTTTAGAGACTCCCGCTTGCTACATCTCTTGTTCCCAAATTGTTGCAAACAGTGCATAGGCTTAGTGTTGGCCACATTTTTAGATCTGTCTGCTGTTACTGTGCTGTAGTGTGCAGTGTGACTGCAAAAGGGTATGGTGATTATATATAGGTTTCCATCAGTGAAATATCTATGGAAAAAAACATCAATGCCAAATGTATTAAAATTGTAGTACTTTTTTGTGCTTCAGAAGGATCTTGTATCTGGATTTCACAGACTGGATACAGAATTTCACTGATCCAGGACTCAGAGGTCAGTTACTATTTATGCACATAGTCCCTAGTGACTATCTCAGGAACTGTGGGTTCTCAGTACGTGTGAATAGGACTGTCTGAATGTAGCACTTCATTTGAAAAGTTTCTCTTGACCTTCTGTGAACACGCTTTCTTCCCCTACAGATCATTTTCTTTGCACAGGTTCTTTATCAACATAAACTTGATCTTTTGTTTTGATCTTCCTTGCACCTGGGATGGATGTGAAAGAATCATGTAACTCAGTGGTGCTATCTGCATCCCCTTGGACTCCATCCAGTGCTACCATCCAAAGGCAATACTGCCTCATATTCCCACAAACTCAAACTGGATTTGTTCCAACACAAAAGTGGAACACACTAAGTTGGCATCTCTGCACTTCTTCGTGTTCCAGATATCATAGGAGTGAGGAGTTCAATGTTTCTGCATTTGCCAGAGTAGTGCAAAAGCAGTGCATGTTTAGAGGCCCTAAACATAGGGTACTAGTTCCCTTGTAGGCCCATTGGGTCTGAAAAAAAAAATAATAACTCATTGTTTTGTACGCAAAAGAAAGGGAATTCCATTATAACTCTGTCTTCAGCTGTTTAAATGTCATGGGAAGACCCTGGGGCAAACCCTCCCAAAAGTCTGCCACTCAGAGTCTCTGTGCTTCACTTATATCATCCAAACCAGTGAGGTGATGATGCTGATATGTTGTAAAGGAGCCTTTTCTGCAGCTAAATTCAAAAGCGTTTCAACAACTTCTGCAGATACCCAAGCAGAAAGCTGTTGATGCCACACGTGTTATAGTTTTGTCAGCATGTTAAAAATCCACATAAGTCTAACTCAGCATTTCTCACGCTCGAGGGTGCCTTGTGAATTCCCCCCATTACACCTGATAGTAAATGCTGTCTTTTACCTGCAAAAAGAAAGCTGAGTAAGAAATATATAGTAATATACTTAATTTTCATTTTTAACCATGAAGATGGAGAACACTGTGTTCCCAAACTGGCTGCTTGAGTCAGAATCTAGTTTCACACTACCTGGTGAAAGACACGGATGGGCTGAAACTGGGCCAGCTAGCAGGCTGGTGATCTACATACAAGCCAGTTCAAGGAAGTCAGCTTCATATTTTTCCTTTACTGGTGACTGTCATTCTCACCACAGAGTATACAGGCCACACTGAGTTGTAGCATCTTTCTGTGAAATGAGCAAGCTTTTAAATATGCCCTCAGATTATAGCTCTTAAGGTTATTGATTTTTGAACATGAATAGAACACTTCTGTTTTTGCAGGCAGCTCATGCAAAATTGTTTTATTTCTTGTAGATCAGCAACTGATCCTTGTTCCAGGCCACATGTTTGCCACCTCTTGGAAATTAACTCTTGAATTTCATATATGCCTTTTTGTAGTCTTATCAGAATATTGTTCTGGTACGTTGCATATTTACGCTGAGAATCAGTGACCCATAACTTGAGTCTTGGATCTGAGATGGGCTCGCTCAGCTCTCTAGCCATCATTGGCTAAAGCAGTAGGTATTCACAGCACTTCCATACTTGAGCTTCTGTTCACAGTGCTAAGATAGAGCCAGGGACTTAGATGAAAACCAGATATGAACATGCATTATTTCTTACCATTTTGTATGCCACAAATTCATTTACATAACTGCTGCTATCATACTCGACTGTAAAGCCATGTGCCTACTGATTGCTTGAAATCAAAACAAATTACACTACAGCTAGGAAGACCTACCTTATTATCTGGTGGTGCTGCCTTGATGCCTCTTCTTTGATGTCCAGTACATATCCCTTGGTTTAGGAAGATGAAGTGCATGGATGTTGTCTTGTTTCTTTCGTAGTCGTTTTATCTTTTCTAGTCTACCCAGGTCCCAGAATGCATAATACTTGATTTTAATGCAATTCAAATAATGTGTATGAGTCATGAAAGGCTTTGGTGGTTATCCATTGCTTCACTTGTCCCAATGGTTAGTGGCATGCAACAAGAAGCTGTACAACTGCTAGGTAATTTTTAGCCATCTCTTCACAATGCTTGCTTGTACTGTAGAGCTATACAAGACTTTTAATTCACAATCATTATGTACTATATGGAATTAGGTCATTTAAGCACTGAAACACAGAGCATTTGAAAAATACCATTAAGACATATGTGAGATTACATTTTGAAAAACATTACAGGAGAAGATGTGATTCTTCACTTTGAAGCTGGAATCTGAATTAATGGTGCATGACTATTCCAACATTGTTGCCCAAGTCTGTGAAAAGTTGATTCTCATTATCAGTGGGAATTAAACTGTGCTCTGCCATTTCCAAGAGGTGTTTGGTTCTTGACAGTGTTTGTTCAGGGCTTAGCAAGAAGAAAAAGTAACATGAGTAAAAGTGAGAAACATTGAGGGGTATAATTTTGTAGATGTCATGCCTTGAACAGAATAAAGAGAAAATAGGATAGGAGGGGAAAAAAAGAGGGGAATTTGTACTTTCCAGAAGACATTATTCATCCCACTTGGTCAAAAGAAAGGTATTTTATAATAAATACACATAGCAAGGTTCAATGAGAGGCCATTTAGGTAACTGTCTTCAGCTTAGATGACAAATTCAATAGACTTTCTGTTTTATTTACAAAGCTGTATTACATGGTAAAACCAGTAGTACCAATATGGCATCAGTGTTGATATCCTTGGGACATGCTACTTTAATTTTACTGTTAAACATTACTCAAGCAGCTAGTCACCATGTCCGTGAACAAGTGCAGACTGGGACACACACAAAAACAGCAAAGGATGGTTATATTTGTCAACTCACAAAAGCAATTACGTAGCTTCTAATGGCATTTGATTATTTATTTTAAAGTGTGATTGGTCATTCCATGGAAAGCACATTGCATCCTCTGATAACCTGGAAATATGGCACTGTCTGCACAGATATCCTGTGCACAACGGGATGTAGACTTGTACATATGTAAATGTACTTGTACACACACTCACATAATTTAAAACTTAGAAAATACCTTTCATCAATATCCTTGTGCAAAGGATTTTCTTCTCTGAGGAAAGATGTTTGATTAATTGTTCTATAAGTAGATGGATTTTTATTTTAAAATTGAAAGTTATTTACATTAATTAGCTCTGGCTGATATCATGTCTCGTGTATCCTCCTATGGATTTAGCCTACATTGGGTTTTGCATACATTTACCATAAATAAAAAAAACATAAATAAATACCATAAATAAAAAAATACCATAAATAAAAAAAATTATAAAAAGTGCAAAAATATTATAAAAAACATTACCAAAACATTTTAATATTTCTTTTGCTTAAAATTACCAAAATAGGTTGAGTTTCAATAGTGTGTGAATGACCTCTACAGCAATTTCAAATATTATGACTGCTTCTCCAGCCTTCTACGTCTTTCTGTGCATCTTCTGCAAAATCTGGTATTTGTTTAGTTTGTATTTTGTGTGATCCCATCAGCAGAGAGTCCAAAAGAAATGTTTTCTTCTCTGCTTCTCTTCAGTTCAGTTTTTAAAAAAAAATCACACCAAATTAATTATAGATGGTAGCAAAGGAGCAGTTATACAGTCCTTATAAATTATGGGAAATGGAAAAGAGGTAAAGTCAGCACAAACAGAATAGAGCCATTTCTGGCACTTTCCCTGTGTTGCTTGGAAAAATCGCAATTTTTTTTTTCCTTTTCATTATTGATGTTTATCAATATTCTAACAGGTTGAGGCCTAATTTGTTACTCTATAATAATAATCTATTCTATATGCAGTGATATTTTAGGTGGTTATAAACACATAGTTTGCAGGGTTCTGTTTAAAACTAGAGTCGCATTATTCCAGCAATGCTCACAGTTCTATATGGGGTGTTTCAGCAGAGACAAAAGAGAAGGTTTTAGAAAAACTATTCTTGTTTAAATCCATCTGGGCTAGCTTTGAGTAGAGCATTGACGTACTAGTATATGGCTTGCATTGTATTATAAAAGCTGTTAGATAAACACTGAAAGTAATTAATTTTGAATCTGTACATTTGTAACCTTCAAGTTTTTTAAAATGTGTTAGTTTTTTTCTACTTTGTTAACAGTCTGAGGAGTATGCATTGTAAATGCACAGCACAATTCGTTTTTCGAGACTTATGAAGAAATATTAAATTATGTATTTTCTGTCATTTCAGTAAAAGTCAGTGAAAGTTCTACAGTGGAATAATGCAAATGCAAGATTGGGAGCTTAAATTTTGGGGGCAACAGTAAAGTAGAACAGAGTTTATCATCTTTGTCAAGAGAATCTATAGCTTCTTTTACCTAATTTAGGAAGTAAACATGTTCAGTATGGCAGAGAAATTTTTCTAAATCCTTGTGCTAGTAGAACTTCAGTATTATTTATGTATACATTTGGTTTGTCTGCATCCAAGTAAGAACAGCTTAGTGAAATGACCAGAGGTTTAGGCCAGTAAATGATTAAGGGAGGAGAATAATTTAAAATAGTGTGGTCAGTTAGCATGTGTCTACTGGCTCTCCTCAGCTGCCCATATGTGCCCTTCCACCTCTCACCCACTCTTACCATGCTTGGCTCAAGCCACTAGTAATGGTATTTCTTTGGAATTGGTACACATGCAGAGCAATCCCCAGATGCTCACCAGTGCTCAGGAGATGAATGCACAATACTTTGTAGTATTCACCCTGAGTGAATAAAAAGAGCTTTTCCCCTGATGAGGAGTTCTGACCATATTCTAATCTTAATTTCTCACCCACAAATGAAGAACTTCACAAGATCAGCCCATTTTCCTGAGATGTGGCATGTAGCTGTATTGTAATAATCTGATGCTACTGGATATTGCCTTCCTGTTTTGTTTTGCTGTAGCATCTTGTAACAGGGATGGGTAGGAATGAGATACAAGTGGTGTGATGTGCATGTGTGCCTGTGCACCTGTGAGCGCGCCTGCAAGACAGACAAATACAAGAAACACCAGAAGAGGCAGCAGAGCAAGAACAGATTGTAAAAGGTGCTGTTTCCAGTAAATCAAACTGGGGAACTGGTGTTTCTGGGTGTTTCTGGCAATCCCTAAAGACCCACAATCAGATATGTCCACAGCACAAGTGAGTCCTTTAGGAGATGGCTGCTCATTGGCCACGGTGGGTGGCAGCAGGGTCACAACAGATCATGTACACCAGCCCTGCTCGGAGCAGGGAGAGACAGCAAAAGTTCATTATTCTAAATGGTATGTGAAGAAACTGCCAGTTAGTAAACAGAGACACAATGAAAAAATCACTGGTGTCTACACTCTTATGTTGCATACAAATTAGTCTGGTACATATGCATATGCACATGTGAGGCCTTGAGCAATCAAAATTGATGGAGAATGACTGCAAGACAGTAGAGTCAACTTGCTTAAATATTTATGTTTTTATAATAAAGTTATAAAAGTTAAAGAACCACTTCTTTTCCATAAGATGTCACACTTGTGTTTTGTTATCCTAATTTCCCCATGCTGTAGCAGCACCAATCTTCAAATCTTTCATTTTCTCTTTTACAGGGTTGTGGTTCCTTTTGTGAAAACCTGTCTCATGGTCCTGCCTTCAGTGCAAACTGTATGGAAGAGCCTGACAGATGTTTTCATTGTACCGTTCTTTCAGAGCCTAGGCCGCTGCTTTGCCATGGTTAATATACGCCTGGACCAAGAGTAAACATCAGAGATGTGACCCTGCTGTAATTGTAACTGGTGTTTTATACTTCTTTGCTAACCTAACATACACGTACTTACCATTCATTCCAAACTGTTAAGTTACAATGGCTGGTTTAAGTGGGAACATGCTGTTTTTATTAAAATTCATTTATTATCAGGGAGATCCATTTAAGAATTAGTAGACACTAATAGCTCACTATTTTAACAACAGAGTGATCATGGAGTATATTGGCAACGCTTTATTTTAACGGTAGGTTGATTGGTAGATTACAGGAGACTTCTCATGGAGGATTAAAAACCACCACAGTGATAATGACTGGTGTTATTACTATAAATAAATTAATGAACAGTCTGTGATATCTTAGACAAAACTGATCTGTAGGGTTTCACACTGCCTTCACTGCAGTTCCATCCAGGGATCATTTTTCACCTTGCTATGCAGAAAATAAACCCAGTCCTCTGTTATCAGCATTTAGAGTGACTCTCTGCATAAACATACATGGAAAGGAACTGTTGTGTAATTCTCCTATATTGGGGGGTGGGAGAAGCTCCCTAGAAGTTTATCCCTTAAAAGAAGGTGTTAGCTAATGATCTGTATAAATTAGCTAATATGTATATTTTATTTAATGAGAGATTAACTTTGCTGTATATTTTGTACCTTGTAAATGACAGTTGGTCAGGTTTTTATGAAGCATAGTTTCTCTAGTATTTTAATTCTAACCAATTTACTAAGCAACAAGATGAGACACTGCAAAAATTACTTTAGATAACTTAAATTTCCTTTCCTAAATTAAGTAGATTTTGAGTGTTGCTGTGCAATTCTAATATATTAATTATATATGATTGTGTGTAAAAGCAAAGATTTTAAGTGTTTTCATACACAATTATGCAAAAGTCTTGGAAATATCTGTTTATGAGAAATGGTTTTTATTAAAAAATTGCGTGTAATAAATGCTACCCTGCCTATTTCTGTATGTTATTGGTGTGAACATTGTGGTATTTAAAATGATAGACACTATCCTAGCACTTTAACTACATAGCAAGCTCTTATAGAAGAATACTCAGTATCCTGGTCTAATTCTCCTAACCTATTGACTTGACTCCCTCTGTTGCTTATTTACTGTTTCAAAGGTTAACCCCTGAAAAAAGCCCTTCTTTCTTCTGCACCTAATATGAATTTTTAAACCAGAATAACAGAATGTGTGTGGAGGTACATTAAAATTACATTAGCCTTCTGGTGGGCTTATGCTGCTGTTTTATTTAAATACAGATAGTAAGTTGCAATTGTAAAATGTTTGTATGATTTAGAATGTTATTTTCTAAAGTGATGTCTCCAATTTCTTATCAAACAAAAAGTATCTAATAAAATAATAAATATCAGCTGTTTCCCATTTTCAGCTTCATTTCTTTTTAGATTTGTCAGCTTTTAAACAAACCCTTAAAATGCCAAACAGCATAGAATACTATGCAGTTCTTCCAAAATACATGAGAGGTAAAGAAATGGGTGAGTATCAATACAGTTCCACTATTATCAACTGCATTTAATGTATTTATAGTAGAAAATGCCATATCTCTGCGTGCAGTTAAGCCCATACAGAATGATTGCTTTCTCTGAAGTAGGTCTCTCTGCAAAATTTTGGCAACATTCAAAATAATGCTTAATATTTTTACAGGCACACACTTTCTTTACAGATGAGCTGCAGAATTTTCTTGTTCTTGTCTGTTGGTCTATTAAAGCTACCTGACACTGTACATTCTTTTTGTATTAAGAACATCTTTGTATATTAAAAGTATTTTTAGCATTTGTGTCATTTAGAAAGGGATTCATATGGCTTAAAAAAAACTGGAACTTAATGATTAGTGTCCATGGAAACTTCTCTTGTTCTTTTTTATTCTGAAAGAAGTTAGCTTGTTTTTCAGATGTGTTCTTCAAAATACCTTTCTTGTGTTAAAAATGGAAATAACTCTTTTGAAAATAAAAATTGGCCAGGGTAGGCTTGAACTCTTTTGAGAGTTATATTCTTTTACAGCATCCAAGGACTTTTGCAAAGATATTTTCCACTGAAATATATCCTCTTGATGAATTCATTTAAAAAAGAAAAAGAAAATAAATCAATCAGTACCAGTTCATTTGTCTAAAAGGAGCCCTATAAAAGCCTAAGCTTTGAAGGAACCCAAGTCTGGATTTTAAGTTTTGAGAATGAGTCCATTCCCCAGAGAAAGATGTATCATTTTATCTTATGCATTCCTGGATATATGCACTCTTAAATGGCTTACTAAAGTCAACTGGCTCTATCTACCACAGACAAATAAAATGGGTTTGTTTGTTCTTAGTTTGATTTAGGATTTTCATTGATTAGTTCTTTTCACCATTTCTCTGCTACAAAACTCAAGCAAGCTTGTAATTAAAGCTTTTAGGTTTTTTAGATATCTTTAGCAATATCTTTCTCTGGAACAGGCATACCTATACTGTAAGAAAATACAAAGTGCATTCTTAGACTTTGGGTGAAATATTAGATGCTTGGCAAATAATCTTTGTCCATAAAAGGAGTGGAAGGAACTATAAATATTTACAGACTCCAATACTCGGGTGTGGATCTGCCCCAGGTAGCTCTGGTTCTGACATACATCCTGAAGATCTGGCACAGCATATACTGTGAATACCTCACAGCACTGTTGGACAACAGGGACTGAACGGGAACTGGCACTGAACTGTGCTCATGATGTAGGAGCAGGTCTGTCTCCAATTTGTTTGAAATGTGGACAAACTGTCCCAGTTGATCCCTTAAAAGCTACTTACAAATGAGAATTTAGGCAATGGAGTCCAGAAACTGAGTCTCATTGTCTGCAACAAATGTAGGAAAATTTACACCCAATTCAGATTACTTTGATGCATTTTCATGTCTGTGGAATGGGGAAAATGTTATTGCTCATAACAAGACCAGACTTTCCATTATCATGGTAGAACTATTACAAATAATAAGTGTGAGATGTTTGGATTCCTGCCTGTCTCTTGTTACTGCAGATCTTAGGTCTACAACCATGAGCTGGAAACTCAGTTCTGACTTGCAAAATATTTCAGCATCTTGTTTTTCATGACGATCGCAACTAACACACAGAACTCACCCTGGATTTGTGTTTATGGACTTACTAATTTTCAGTCACAGAGAAGTTTAACCTGCCTCCTTATGAGAGCTGTTTCCTAAAATGCTTCTAATCTGATTCTGGAACTTTTATATTTGTATCTTATCTTTCACCACCCTAGTGGTTCCCCATATAAATTGAAATAAATTCTTTATAGAAACTGTATTAGTAAAGGAAGAGCCTATTCCCACCTATCCAAAAAGTTCACTTAAGCATTCACTGACTAAAAAGTTCAGAACATCCCTGCAGCTCTGGGACCTCAGACCACACACTTGTATTAAGTGGACGCCAAAGAATGGTAAGTCCTTTATTTTTACAGGGTGTGATCATTCCCCCACCTGCAGAGATAAAACTATTGCTGTTATTAACTCTTTAAAAAAAAAAACCATGGAAAAATACATCTGTTTGGATTTTTTTTTTAAATAAAAATGCAAATGAAACAAGGTCAAACACCAGACACTTTACCAGCGTTGTCTGTTGTCTGTGCTCATAAAAATTCAAGTTGAACGCCTCCAGAGATACTGAACCACCAGTTAGGCATTAAAATTAGAGGTTTTTTCTTCACACAGGGATTTACAAATTAGGCTAATTAATGAAGGCTAATTGTAGCTTTGTGACACTAATCTCCCTAAGCTTATTGCAACAAAAGTAAAATGTCTTCTGAGAGGCAATTCAGAGGAACTAAGATAGGTTCCTGCTTTGAATCATCCTTCAGAGAAAAGAGTCTCTACTGATTAATGCAAAATACTGGGCTGAGCTTGGCTTGGCTTGGCTTCTTTGCTCTGCTACATAAAAAGATGTATTTGCTGCAGAAATTGGCAAGGCTGATGGAAGCAACTAGAGTTTCATAAAAGTACTGAGGCAGATTCTTCCCTACACCCTTCTCTAACAGCTTGATGCCAGAGGTGAGTGTTACCTGTGTTAGACGTTCAGTTTTGGCTGTTGTATAGCTTCCCCTTCCAACTGCAAGTGGGAGAAAGGACCCCTTCACATAGCACTAAATCAGATCCTACTTAAGACACTCAGATGTGATAAAATACAGAGATTCACTTTTATTTCAGACCTTGAAGAAAGCTTGTCTATTTTTCTAACTGCCTCAGCTCAATAAGAGCTGCCTTTTCATCCCATGTACCAATCTTGCTTTTTTATTTTACTCTATTAGAGCTATCACAATGATACAAACTATCAGTTAGGGTTTACCAGACAATGCTTAGGTAGAGAAGCAGAGTGACAAAAACGCATCCTACAAAAAGCCTTAAGGAGTGGGTATTTAAGTCCCATTAATGAGACTAGTTCTCATAGGCTGACATTTTCTATAAAACACATGAACATTTAATAATACGGTAGAACTGGAAGAAAGGCACAGAACATGATCCAGCTCAGTAGTTTTCAAAGGTATTTGATACTACAAAGGGCTGAGAAAAGAAGGACTTGGTTTGCACAAGGTCTTGCAGAATTAAAGCTTTCAATCTATTTGCCTCTCCAGTCAAGGCAGTTACAAGGTATCTTGGACCTACAGGAGCTTGCTTTAATAAAGGATGTACACACCTACTATAGGACTGAGATGAAAAAAAGTAATGCATTTTGATCCAAAACTGTAGTCCCTGCCCTGCTGCCACCCAACTAGCAACATGTCTGAACTCAGAAGTCACCACCCTTTTCCTAACCCACTTCAATACTTACAGTTTTACCTTTGTCATGCCCAGAACTGCCCTTATTTGAGCAACTTTGCATCTTACTCACACCTAAGCCCACTCAGAACCCCAAAAGAAAGGGGGGACCTTAGACTCCTTAAAATATACTTAAATGCACATCAGCAGAATAAAGTGCTTCCCAAATTACATTTTCCCAGGAGTGAATCCAAATGCAGTGGCACACTTCTGGCAGAAATTTATTTCAGATTTCTCAGGTGTTGGCTTGAACCGTCTAGCCTTTAGGCTGTTGTGAAATGTTTTATGGCAGCATCACTTTCACATAAAATGCAATCACTCCTGTCTAGAGGTTGTGAGAAGGAAGGAATGTGAGAAGAGCTGCACATCTCTCCTGATATAATCCTTGGACTCATGGCACAAACAGGACAAATACCAAATGTGTAGATGAACCTGCAGCCCTGTGTACTGGGGGCAAGGGGAAACCATCTCTGTGGAAAAGTTCTGATCCAGTGACTTACATTTTAAAACACAGAAACTTTCCAGAGAGTGGGGACAGGATGACCACCGTTAATTCTCCAGCACTACAAGTCTTTAAATAATGGAATGAAGAAAATTTTGGCCTGCATGTTAAATCTATTCAACAATCTATTGCTTGTTCTCATGCAACAGGGTGAGAACAGTAGTGTGACTGCTGAAAGTTCAATACAATTCTGGCAGCTAAGGCTTGCAACCAGCAAAACATACAAAACTGCACATAAAATGATGTGGTTAAGCAGTTGAACAGAAGACACACAAAAAAGCAATGATCTTTCACTCCTAAGCCTCTGGTTTTTAAGTGCTCTGCATAAGGCAGGCCGCTCATGGACAGCCTCTGTTACCTGACAGCCTTGTTGCTGTTGAAACTGTACTTAAAGAGGAAAGTTTCCCAGGGCTGATTTTGATCTTGCTGACATTGGAATATACCAGGAGTATTGCTAATACTATAACTGGAATAACTAGACAAGCTTAAAAGGAAAAGGGGGGTGAGGAGTGGAGGAAGAAGGAGTTTTTGATACCAGACAAAGACACTCAGTGAGCAGTCATCCACATTCAGTTCAGTTTCATGATTCAATTTCTGACAGTTTTTGAGAGATTTTGTCCAATCCTTTCCCCTCGCACCCCACCCCACCAGAGACCCCCAGGTTCCTGGGAATTCTACCCATAACAAAACTTTTCCTCCTCTCAATAAATTATAAATTGCACATGATTTGCTCCAGGTTTAGGGTAAGTTTTCAACTAAAGTAGTCCTGAGGTTTGAAATTTCAGTCCAAGCAAGATTTTAGAGCAATAAAATCTTTTTCAAATTAGGTATGAAATGGCTAAGGCTGGCGTGATGAAGAAAAGCAGTGAGGTGGCCAACCAAGGTGGCATGTAGTCCTGTTTTAGCAACCTGACCTGGACTGCCAAAGACACAGCAGAGCTCCAATAGAAGACTGGGTGGCATTTCCAAGGCCAGTTTGAGTGTCTACAATTTCTGGTAATTTCTGGCCACCCCTGGATAATCCATTCATAGTAATTGAGAAGAGGAATGAAGCCTTTACACTTTCAGAAGATTTCTGCAGGCCTTTACCAGGCCCTTTCCCATTGAGCTATTGCTCTTCCTCTAAGTGTAACAGGAGATCCTTGCAGAAACTCCTATGTGCATCCACACCAGGTCTCTGACTGTTGAGTTTGTGTGCATTTCTCATACAGCAGTGCTAGAGGCAATGGGCCATGGCTCCATCCCTCTCCATCTCTGCAGATGGAACTTGCTCACTCCTACTGCTTGGTAGTGCCCATGCCTTTTTCAGAGTAGACTGTCTTCTTGGTATTCCAGCTCAAGAAAGCACTGCTTATCTGATGATTCCTTTCTCTTTGAATGCAGCCTTTTCTGGAATTCATCTCATAAAACTTATAAATTCCACTAGTTCATGATATTCTTCTAGCTGTAGTGTAGCATGGTTCAGAAATATTTTTTAAAGGGGACTGTGGTTCTGAAAAAAACTATTCCAGGATCAATTCAGCATTTCAAATTAACAAGTGTCTCCCTTTTTTCTCTTTTTTCCAGTCATCCTTGGGATACACAGTAATACTGATGATGGATCAAAATGTTCTGATTCATGTGCAGACAGTGACTAATTGAAAAATTTTCCTAGAAATGAAAACAAAGAACTGTCTTGCAGGTTTTTGCAGATGGATAGAAAAATTGCAGAGTCTATGTCCTTTGATACACTGGTTTGACTATATTCACACTCAAAAGCTTTGACAGACAAAAATATTCTAAGAATGGCTTAAGTGAATTATTGCACAAGTAAAAAAGTTACTTTTTAAAATTACAGCTACTTGGAAAGTTGGGAAACTTCCATCCAAGGCATTTCTTCTAAAGTTTATGAGCAATATAAACTAAAGTTGACTGCTAACTGATATATCAGCAACACATGTCCATGTGGACTGCATTTTCAACAGGTGCAGTTATTTACATCTATGGTTCTTACATCCATTTTAGCCAGGGGCTTATTCGAGCCCATTTCTCTGTTGATGTGCCAAAGCCAAATATACTGTAGTTAGGAATTTTCTACTTCTGTTGCTGAAATTCTGTGCTAAATGGCATAACACTAAGGTCACAATTTTTCTGTTCATGTTATAGATCTTTCACCATAGTCTGGTTTCCTAACACAAAACTAATGGCTGCAAATACACACACAAACACAAAAAAGTGAAATATATTTTTTTTAGATGTATAGTGATGCTGCAATCCTAACCTGAGTGATTTTGAATACAGTGATGGATGTTTATATTTACATTTACACCTACATATGCCCTTGAATTTACAAAAAGCCTTGAGAAGAGAGCATGAAAAGATGGTGTTGCACTATTCCCCTTTAAAAGTTAATCCCAGTGGTTAATATGCATGGCAGAGATCAATCTCCTTTCGGGACAAATACAGCAGCTTTTAAGTGCAGAACTGTTAAATATTTTCATAGTTTTGAAATTAACCAGTTGAGAAGAATCTCTTTTTCTTCATCACAAGGATATCCAATTTTCCACAATTGTTCCTGGAGCAGCAGCGCTTCTGTGTAAACTATAGTCAGTGCCGGGAGGGGGGAGCCCGGCAAACGCCTCTGGCTTCTTTAGCTCGCTCTGGACTCTAAACACAACTAAAGTTTTCCATCTCCTCTTTTCTTCCTTTCCCATACACTCACCTCCTCCCACTTTGCCCGGGTGGCTCTGTCGCACTCAGCCACTGTCGCCCCGGCACCTAGAGGCGGGGATCCCCTGTCGGGGGTCGTGGGCGGCCAGGGCAGGGCGGACGACACGGAGGGGACCCGGTCCCTCTCCCTGTCGAGCCCCTGTCTCCGCACAGCGTGGCCCAAGCACCCGGGACCGGGTCCGCCGGGTCCCAGGTTGCTGGGGCAGGGCTATTTTCCCCTCCCACCCCCGGCGGCTCCCAGCCTCCCTGCCATGTGCGGGGCTGTACCGCCGCTGTCATCCACCCTAGCCGGAGGCAGGCAGCGGCCCTGGCCAGTGGCCAGCCCTCTCCTCGCAGCTACCTCCCCCGGCCAGCCGCTCCGCAGAGCGGAATCTTCCTGCCTCCGGTCCTACAAGTAACAGGGCAGAGTAACTCGCGGCAGAGCCGTCAGCAGCCCGCGGCAGCATGTCCGGCACCAAATACGTAGACCCGGAGGTAGGACCACCGGCATGGGGCGGGATGCTTCCCCGCCGCCAAGTACCTGCAGCGGCACGGGCCCCCAAGTTCCCTGACCCGTCGGAGGAGCGGGGGCGGCTCGGGGGCAGGAGGGCGGACAGCCGGGCACCTGCGGGCAGGGACAGCGAGTCAGGGGGAGCCGGGGCGCACGTCCCCGGAGGGGCGCGGGGAGGGGCTGCTGGCCGCCGTGCGGGAAGAGCGGTATATGGAGGGCACTGGGATGGAGAGGGTACGGTGAGGGCCGTGCACGAAGGGCAGTATAGGGGGACAGTATGGTGAGGACAGTGCGGTGAGAGCGCCGTGCTCAGGTGAGCGCAGCGGGGCCAGTAGGGCGAGGGCAGCATGAGGAGGGCGGTATGGGGAGGGCGCTGTGCGGGGAGCCCCGGTCGCTCCCCGCCGT
>VWYI01041628.1:0-20107 GCA_013399455.1 Anthoscopus minutus
TCCAGGGAAGGATGGCCACACTGCTGGCCAGGTCCCTGGCACAGCTAATGGCTGTGATGTTGGCTCAGTCACCTCCTGCTTCTTGTCCCAAAATAGCCAGATGACCAACATTGTGCACCAGGGAGAAAATACTGCTGCCAGAACTGCACCTAGAGCAGATGATTTTATCCTTGCAGAAGAGAAGAAAAGTATTGGAGAGGTTTTCAGATCAGTTCAGAAAGAAGCTAACCCACACAAAATTTTTGGCATGGAAACCACCAATTCTAAGAATAAAAATCATTACTGTTGCACATAGAAGAAAAAGTTGACCAAAGCATTTTGGGCCTGTCATATTCTGAGAATGTTGGTTGTCCAGAACAGATGTAACAGGCTTACTTCTGAGGATTTCATGGTGAATTTGCAGTGATTTGTAATGAATGCATAGGCATATGTGTATTCTGAAGCTCCAGTCTTGTTCAGTGTACAATCTACATCTGGTTTTCTTCTTCTGCCATTTCTACTCAATGTCTGTTTATTATGTGGGCTGAAGTTGGTCACGTAAGAAAGCAAATCCTCTTGCCTTCTTTCTATGCATATTATTTTTTAAAAGCCTGTTTTTAAGAAAAAGTATATCCTGACCTAACTAATTAGACCTGAGTACAGAAGAAATTCAATAGTAGAGGATAAAATAAAAGCTTTCCGATGTTGCTTTCTCAACTGCTTTCTTCTATCTATAGCAGCAAATACTTGCTAGCCTTTTCCATAGCATTTTGGAAGTTCTGAAATTTTGAAATTATTTGCAAAGATTACCAGTTACAGAGTAGGCCTTTCTCATGGAGGAACAATCTTATAGCCAGCAATTTATTTTACAGCCGTAAAGTGGTTTAGTCACAAAAGCCACAAGATGCCCCAACCTGACAAAGAAATAAGAAGCTTGAAAGAAGGCTGACTTCTCCTCCTGTTCCCTGTAACCACTGACATATTTAAAGCTGCTTTCAGCACAAAATGCAAAGGCACTTCAAGCTGGTACAGCTCATTCACAATACCATCCAGTGAATGACAGATGCTGAAGGTTTGCCTACACTTCCAGACTTCTGCTGAAGAACAAGATTTACCTCAGTAAATAGCAGGAATGTTCACTACAAGGTCGTTGGCCTGTAAGGAATCATGGGAAGAATATACTGCAAACTCCTGCACTGTTACGGTACAAATGCTGAACCAGACCATTTTTACCACGGTATACTAAAATTGATATTGTAAACAAAAATTACATGTCAGCTGTTTGTCAACAAGCTGCTTTCCATTTGATTGCTTAATTATCAATTTCTGGATTTATGTGCAACCCAATTTTATTGATTACCTTTCAAAATAAAGCACTTGAATATAATATTTCCTCTTCTCTCTCTAAACAATCAACTGTAAAAAATATCTGCTTTGAGATAAATGGGGGAAAAAAAGGCAGTAAATGGAAACGACTTCCTTACCAAGAAGTTTCCCCTGACAATCTGAATTGTATATCTTTCAGTCATACACAGTCCAGTAGCAAAATAAACTCCTTGAAATGCCAGATTTCAAGACTAGAGACACATCACAGCACATTACAAGAGCTATTTTCAGAAGTTATATAGTTCTGTTTTCTGCTTAAATCAGGGCAATTATTAATGTTATATTAGGCTTGTTCAGGTTCATCTGAAGAAGTCTAGAAAAGCTCTAAAGTTCAAGGCTCTACAGTATCTTTCATGGCTTCTCCCAGTGCTGCATTGCCATCTTCGTGAATAATGTTTCCCTAATGTCTTATTTGAACCTCCCAAGTCATAAAAAGTGTCCCTTTCTCTTGTATGCTTTGTGCTTCCTACTGTAAAAAGATATCTGTGTCATCTTCATAACTTTATTTTGTATAGTTATAGGCTGTTCAATCTCACTCTTGTCTCTTCCTTACAAATCTAAACAAACCCAGCTACCTAAATTTTACTTCACAGCTTATGTGTTTTATGTCACTTTCCACCTTGGTAATCTTCTGCAAGACCATCTCTCTCATGAAGTGTGTCCCAGAGCCAGACAATGTTAGCCAAACTGTGGTCTCCCAAGCAGTTCCCTTGGTCTGTTGGTCATGCACCCCTAAGAAAACCCTTAACTGTTTGCTTTATACATGATGGGAGCAACACAGTTGTCATATGTTCAGCCTGACATCCACTGTCACACCAAATAACCCCTGTAATCCCAGATCTTTATCAGTGAGGCTACTGTTTGTCCAGGCAATTCTCTGCTAGTACTGATACATTGGGTTATTCTGCCCCAGGTGTACTTGTCCTTACTGAGTCCCATTTTCTCAAGTACTGTGAACATGTGAAGAACCGTGAAGTTCTGCCATTTGAGGTGTCTGTAGCTGCCCTATAATTTAGCATCAACCACAAATTTGTGGAGGGTGTGTGCATCATCAAGACTGTGGATAAAACACTGGATAATATGGACCATAGTGTTACCCTCTGTAGAGCTGCACAAGTTAGCAGTCAGACCTCAAGCCATTGAATTCCATCATTTGAGCCCAAATTTATACTACATTCAAGTCCAAATGTCCTGAGCTGCTAGGTAAGGTTTAGGTTACAGTAGGAGGTGATGTCAAATTCTTTAGTAACAGCAGACATATATCCATCAATCTCCCCTTGCCTTCAGTCAGTCATTTTGTCAGAGAAGGTAATTGGCTAGAAAAGGAGGATGAACTCTTTGGAACAGTTGACTAGCCCTCATTGCCTTCTTGTCCTTTGGTTTGGAAAGGTCCAGAGGACACAGTCCTCAGCTGCATCTCCTGATTGTGATTATTTTCTATGGACAGAGGCATCACAATCACATCAACCATCTATGTCAGCAACCACCTCTTCCCACAAACTGAATATTTCCTCTAATGTGTTGTGCCCCCACTGCCCACCTCTTTCCAAATATATGCTAGTACACACAGGGCTCTGGGAACAGGTTTTTTTCTGTGAAGCAAAAGGAATTTATTATTTCATAATACTTCAGTCATTTCCATGTTTGTTACCAGACCCTCTCCGCATTCATCTACTGATCTAGCTTTTCTCTGAGCTTTCTTTTCCAGTTAATGTTCCTGCAACATCTCATATTGTCCTTTCTGACTGTTTTAGCTGGAGACCCACTTTCTGTTTTGACCATCCTCTATAAAATTTTTCCTAAGGCATTGCTCAACAATATTGTTACACACTCATTTCATTGTCTTTCTTTGTTCCCACTTCTTGTGCACTCCATTTTTTGTTTTCGTTCATTGAGAAACTCCTGACTTAGCCAAGGAGGCCCTCTGCCAGAATTCCCAGTCTTTCTGTCCAAAAGGATGGTTTGTTCCTGAGCTCTCAAGAAGTTTTCTTTTAAAATTAGCCAGCTTTCCTAAGCATTTTTTCCCCTTCATGGTTGCTTCCCAGGGCACTCTGCCTAGCAGTTCCCTAAAAACAAGACAAAGTCTGTTCTCCTGAAATACAAAATCTTAACCCTGCTGCTTTCCTTCCCAGCCCTCCTTCAGATCCTGAGCTCAATCATCCTTTGGCTACTGCAGCCCAAGCTGCCAACCATGACTGCATTTTCCACTAGCTCTTCACAGTTTGTGAGCAATAGGTCTTGTAGAGCTCAACCTGTGGTTGAGCCTCTAATATTTGTATTGTGAATTTATCACCAAATTTAGGGGTTTCCTGGAACGTTGCCATGTTGTTGACATCTAGAGGATTGAAACTGAAAATCTCACAAGGATGACAGCAAATAACCAAGAAACCTTTGCTAATCATTTTAGAAAGCCTCATCTTCTATGTCTTCTTGTTCAGGTAGTTCTTACAGACTTCTCCTGGGCTCTTGACATAGAAACATACTCATGAGCATGTCCTCCAGCTTTATGCTGAAACACTGGACAGCCTGACTCTTAATAAGCCTCCCTTCTGTTTTTTCTTGCTTGTCTCCTCTTTTCCCCTGCCCATCCTTCCTACAAGCCATGCTGTCTGATCATGACTTTTAGTTACTGTTCAGCAGGGACTTGTGCTATACAAGGGGGAAACATTATCTGCATTCGAGTTGTCCAACCTTGAAGCCTGTTTCTTGCTAGCTACCTGTCCACTTTCACAAGTTATGCAAAACCTTCTGTGATAAATGCTTCATATTTTGGAGTGAATACAATTCTAGGACCTGTACCCTTCTGCACTCAGTGGTAGATGTAGCTGTGATCTGAAAGGGAACAACAAAGTTCTTCCCTGTAACATGTCTCACAAGCACAGATAAGGTGTGAAATTAGTCACCAGACAAGCCCCAGCATTCTGATTCAGTTTTCTACCCACACCTGCATTCCCACCCTTGAAAATGCATGAATGGTTAAAATAACAGTGGCTTTTCCTACACTGCGATACTACAGATATGCTGCACATCAGGACATTCATGTTGAGGAAGAGAAGAAAGAGAACTTGCTCTCAGCTTCAAAGTAGTCAGCACATTCCTTTAACTCAGGAAACTCTCATAAAAATGCAAATATATTCTATTTTCTATTTTATTCAGTAGCGCTTATATACACAGAGTGATACAGTTAACAGCAATCTTTTATAGAGCTCCAGCCAAGCTAAATGCTTTTGAAATGCTAATGAACACAATGAAGTAATTCTTCATAACCGAAAACACTTAATAAAAGCAAAGAATCTTTAGGAAAGGCTGTCTGTTCTACTTCACATAACACTGTACAGGTTTGGTCTGTAGAACTTTTGAGTGAGAATTCAGAGCCACCTTCAAGTACTCACGTGGATTTCATTATATGCCTAATTATTTATAAAGCAGCCATTTAAAAATGTGTTTCAGCTACAAAAATGTAAAATCATACTTGCAGTCCATGTAGTAAGCAGTAAGTAAGACCCTATGTGCCTTGTGTATGCCTCTTGAATTTCTGATGCCAAACAAATTTCTCTACCAATGGACTTAGGAATGCAGACTCCTAATGGAAATATACAAATATATGTGTGACTATGCAGATACCCCCTTAAGTATTAAGCATCACTAATGTCAAAAAAGGATTTTAGATTACTTTGGATTTGTTGTCTCAATCTTAGGGCAAATACCAGTTGTGGAGAATTCATGTTTTCTGCATTTGCTATTTGCTATTTGCTATTGTTCTTGAAAGACAAAGAACTTTCCGGACTCCACATTACAGGACAGTATTGACAGTGCCACTGTTGATGATCTATATGAAGGAAGATATGTGTCCTGGGGTGACTTTATGATGCCTGTATTCCCAATCATGTGTTCTGTTTATGTTACATATTAAGTTCTGCACCTTTAAGACTGGTTCTGAGAGCAAAGAAGAAAAAAAAGAAGCCACAGTTTGTTTTCAGAAGCAGCATTCACTCCCCCACAGCTTACTCCGGACTGTGTTGTCTGCAGCACGGACAGACAGCGGGACAGAGCTCTCCTTTGCTTTTAGTTAGTTTTTAGCTAGCTGGGGCAGGGAAGTTCCCTGGACTGTGGTTTTTATTTCCTTTTTCCTTAGATCTGTTCAAACCTGCTCTGGACTGAAAACCCAGAACACCCCAGGACCTCACACCTGTGGCCCACCGGGGCCTGGGCCTCGGCACTCTCCGGTGCCTGAGAGATTGATAAGAGACTGAGTGAGCCAAGCTGCACCTCACAGCAAGGACTTTCCTGGATTTGCCATCTCTTTAAGCCGTGAGAAGTTTCATTGTTTAATATTATTCCATTTTTATGCTTGTGGATATTTTGCTTGTTAAATAAACAGCTTTTTCCACTTTCCTTCAAGGAAATGTTTTTTTCTGAACCAGTTGAGGGAGGGGCAGCTTGAATCTCTTTCTTTTTTTCCTGGAGAGACCCCATTTAGAGGTTTCCTCTCAAATTTGTCCTAAACCAGGACATTATGGAAAATAAAATGTTTGCAAACAGAAATGTAAAATCTAAACTTCTTTCCCCCATTCTCTTCACAGCTTTGAACATATAGGACAGTTTTTTCCAACGAAAGTCTCACATAAAAAGCTAGCATGTGTTCATTTCTGAAGTGACTCCAGTTTTGCCCCACTTTGGTGAAAGGTTTTAATGTCAACTTGCACCTTAAGAACATTAGAAAGTATTGATATGATAATACTGAATGCCTTGGGTTTAGGAAAATGTTTGGGCACATCTTTAGACAGACAATTAAGTCAGGAGGCAAAAAGTTACTAAAGGCACATTAAAAACATTTCTCTTAAGGCACATGTAAATAGCAAGTCAGCATCTCACATAAATGAGGCCAGATGTGCTGCACAGATGTTGGATGGTCAGATTTTACTGCACACGTGCTTTGCAGTTGCTGTGTGCATATGTAGCACAACATGTGTGTGTGTGTGGTAGACGCTGGACATCAGCCACAGGAATCTGGAAAACAAACTTCCACTTGTTACAGTAACTTCAATTGCTCAGAGTTCCTTGTTTCCTCACACAAAGCTGTTTCTCTTGATAGTTTAAGTCTAGCAAGGCCAGCAGGAGAATAATTTCCTTCAAACTCTGTGAAGCTCTGTAGTGAATAGTTCTCATAGCTTTCCAATTGGCTCCTGCCTTTTAGAAGGGATCACAGAGCACTACAAACTTGTGTGCTACAAATATCACTCACTGCTGTCAAAAGAATTCAAGGAAATGTAGTTTTTAAATCCAGGATGGTGGGTGCTCTTCCTAAACTCTTGGCTTTTGGCAGTGTGTGAACCATCTCCAGTAGTGTCTTAAGTAAAATAAATGATTTGTCACGTGTCTGGTCCCTGCTTTGAAAAATTGGACTGCCTCCCTGGGAATACGCTGAGGAGCGCTATTTACTACGCTAGTGTGTCCTGCTACATTGAAAACTAGGGATCTACCCAGCTGATTTAATGTTGATGAAAAATACCCTTGGAGACAGTAGATCAGCACCATTCTATGCAGCAGGTATTGCTGAATGGCATTATCAGAAAGTTTCATGTCTCATTTACCAATTTCATGCTTTCATTTACCAATCCAAAAATCAAGCAGGATCCCTTTAGGGCTGGTTTTGTTCAAAGGGGAAAGACTGGTTCAACTATTTACAATTTGAATGAACTTTTGAAGGAATAGAGTGCATAAGTTATCCTTCAGTTCTACAGAAATAGCAGATTTAATGAGAATCAGCTTTTCAGACCATGAAAAGGGCCATTTTTAAACAAAATTATTTAGTCATTCCTAAAATGATTGCAGGCACTACTATTGGAAGTGCATTTTACGCTCAGGAACATGGTGCTTATAGTCAGTCCCTAAACATCTTCATAATTTCAACCCAGCTAACAACTGTGGATGCCCAAGGGCCTATGACTAAAATCCCCATACCCCAATCTTGGAAAGGAAGCAACAAGTAACACCTCCCAAGGTTGGGGTGGAGAGAAGGTCTCTCTTCCACAGATCTTCACAGTTACATATTAATGTATTGTTAAGTTTGTTCCCCCATTGGTTTGCCAAGTTTATGTCACTCTGTTCAGCCCCCATTCACCTTATTTGTAAGTTCTCTAGACTGTTCTTCCTTCCCTTAATCCCCATTAGCCCACAGTGCTCTGCTCCATCATCCTATTAGTTCCCTCAATTCCTAGCCACTTCCCTGCACCTCTTTACCCTATCCCTATGGCCCTTGATCCTCGTATTTAACACAGTGAAGCTATTCCTGTCCCTGGAACCCTGTTCCTGAATAAATTGCCTTCAGATACCCAAATGAGAATACATCCCTTAGTCTGCTTTCAGCCTTATCCAACAGTGTGCTCCAGGCCCCAAAAGCACAGGTCGCTCTCAAGACCGTGTTGTTGTGTGGCACAACAAGCAACCACCAGAACTAAACAAGATCTGAGCAAGGTCATAATAGTATTTTCTTTAATAGTACAGAGGCCTATTTGGGAAATGTAAAATGTGTTATTTTTGTTGACATTTGTTGGGCTTCTAGTGAACAAATAGGCTAGAAGGATACTAACAGGAAATTCTGTTTACAAGATAAACAGCTGCTGGCCCCCAAAGCTTCAAAAGTTCATAGGGGCCAAAAAAATTCCTTTCTGTGTCCAATTTAATGAATAGTCAGCATTCCACACCAGCTAAAGGAAATGCTTTGTGGACAGTTTTTACAGAGGCAATCAAATATTGTGTCTGTGTGAAGGACAGAGCTTGCCATTTGTAAAATAACAGTTTTGAAGGTTATACTTTCACCACAAAAATCTCGAACTGTTGTCATTCCAAAATGCTTGAGAATCAGGTGATTTTGTAAGTTGCTGTTTAGTTTCTGGAAAGAGTCTTATTCCAGAATATGATGTTGTTTTCTCTTTGGAAACCTTCATGATTTTAATGCAATTTTCTTGAAAAGTGTTCTGGTCTGGTTTATGATCATTTACAAGCAGCTAACAAATAACTGCTTTAGACTTTTGGTCTTTTGTTTGTGGTCCATATAAACTAAAGCTTTCAAGTAAACCAAAAAAGGAAACAATAAAAAGCACATCAGCAGTAGACTGCATGATCCATTTGTGAGGTCATAAATTTGTGAGGACATGGGTATGTCTTCAGCAAATTTCTCAAAGCTGTGTGGTAAGATATCTTCAGCTGATGTAGATGACATAACCTCCTTTATTACTTCTCTGCTTATTTACATCAGTCAAAGCTTCAGACCTTGTGAATCACTGTTAATTCTGGAAATTCTATGTTTCTTTGGAAATATTTGCTCTTGGAAAAGTGGTGTTGGATTTTTATATACAAAACATGCTCCAGGACTGTCCTTGATAGCAAAGTAAAAAATTTAACTTCAGACAGTATCATTTCATATGAAATTGTGAAATAAAGATGAAATGCAACAAGTAATGCAGGTCCTGCATGATCTATTTGTAGATGGGTGGTGACATTTTAAAGCTCTGAATTCCTTCCAATGGAAAAAACATTCTATAAGGAGCTTGGCATTCATGAAATCTTAATCCAAAAGGTAATAAGCTATGCTCATTGCAGGGAGACTGACATAATATCTTCAAACCTTTCACAATCCAATGACAGAAAAAATAGTAGGCCTTCAGTCAAATTGCTCTTCAGTTCTTTTCAACATACAAGAAGAGAAATTACAAAATTAATGTTCTGCTAAAGTTTGGTAATCTGACAATGGGATCTGACAGCCTAGACAATAAAAAATATGTACATATTGCAGCATTAATTGCTTTCACAAATGCTGTCATTAATAAATTGAGAATTTTCTCAAGGCTTATGGAATGAGGGAACAGAGGACTGCGCAGCTGCTCTGACCATGTTATATTGAAGCTGCTTCTGGGCCATGGCCATTCCAAATTGACAAGGACTTGAGTATTCAGCTGGCTTGGACCAGAACAGATCCAATAGGTCCAACCATTTTCTCTTATTTCCCTATCAGTAATGCAGCCTCAGAATGTGCTGGTGTAACTCATTTTGGAAATAACACTGTGAAAATGGAATAAAGAATTTTTCAGGAACACCTTTGTTTCAACATGACAAATTATACTTTTTTTTCCTCTGTATGAAGCACGTTGTTTTCTTAATAATGCCCAAAGTGCACTGAAGTAGAAACAAGTTGTGCAATCCATTATACACTAATTCTTGTTTGCACATTTGAAAATATATTTTTTCTGGAAAAAGTTGAATAGTTTGATTTTCTTCTTTCTGTTGCTTTTTTCCCCCCTTTTTTTTAAATATAAAATGTTCTTTTTAAAACAGAAATAGATGTTTCAGTGTAGTTTGAGCTTGAAAGCTTGAATTTTATTAGAAGAAAGGATGTTCTTTTTATTTTGTTGTGTTTATCTGCGTGTGCATTTCATTATTGTATATTTAAATAGAAAAGCTTGTATAAAATTTCACTGATTAAAATTCACTACATGACTTTAGAAATGTGTTTAAATGTCTAGTCTATAGGAAGCTTGAGTTTCACTGGGATCACATTTTAAGTTAGCAATTTATATTTTTGAATAAGCACACTTCAAGGTTGAACCATTGCACTAGATAATGCCTCACTGAGCTTGGACAGAAATGACACCTTTTACTACATGCCTTTTTTTCCTGACCTGAGCTTTTGTGCTGCTTTTGTCTTCCTCAGAGTCACTACTTGGGTAAACTGAAGTTCCTGTCTTCCCATTGCTAAAATCAGCCCTGTGGGCTTAGCTGAATGCTAGCACATGTCATCTTCTTGTAGTATTCTTACTGGATTAAGTCCATAGGTTCTTGTGCTTTAATTCATAATACCATTTTCATTTGTGTCACTACATAAAAAGTGTTGAGGGTCTTTGTATCAGTGGAAAAGGTGAACTTCCCAAAGGCTCCCATGAAGTGGTAAGACTCCCACTTTGTTCAATGGGAAAATCCAGTCTGGCCTGTCTCTGGGACCCAAACACAAAATTGAGCCTATCACATTTATCTAAGGTGCTGTCTGAGGCTTCCTGTCACAGCTATTCCAGAACATGCTCAAATTCAGCTTTCCAAGCTGTCCTTCAAATTCATCCAAACAGCTGCCAAGGAGCTTTTTAAAGCAATGGCAAGTATGAGATTTGCTGAGAGAGAAGAAGAAGGTATCAGCTTTAATCATCAGAGATCATTTGAATGTGAGCATGTTTTGCCTGCTAGGTGTAAAGAGACCAACCACCACAGGAACAGGGAGCAGTGGCTTTTACAGAGACATTAGTACTCACTTTGCTGTCACTGGGCATGGTTACCTGAGTTCATGCCATCTTTCTTCATACAGGGAATCCAGAGTATTTTAAAGTGGCATGCTTCAGCCTATGCAGAAATACTCAGAGACAAGTCAGATTTCCCTCCCACTTAGTTATTCCTTCTCAAAAATCAATCTGGCACTTTGTAGGGTAAAATTTCACTTCAGTATGGTATTATCCATGTCACTATTCCATGGACAGTCACTGAGCTAACCCATGCTGTGCCATAGCCTTGACCCCAGTTTCTCAGTCAATCTTGGAAAGTACAATAGGATTTGTATTCTAGAGGATGCCACTTGCTCCAGATCATGAGTAAACTTCCTGCATATAAACTTTCTGCATCCACTTGTTAAGTCAAGCACATCAAAACCATACTTATTTTCCCCTTCTCTACTCCTAAGTGATTCGTTATACACAAGAAAACACTGTCCGATGTTTTGATGCTTGCAGACCACATTCACTTGCAACTTTGAAATTCCTTCTTGAGTTATCCATACAAATATGTGGTGTCCATTCATGTGGAATTAGACTAGGAAAGCAGTTGTAGCTGTTAGGCTTTTTGTGATGATTAGAAATACAGCTGCTCTCCTGACTCCCTAACCCTTTTCCCATTGCTCATAATTCAAATTCCTCTTGGCTTCAGTTTTCCACACTTCAGCCCAAAAGAAATTACATTAGACATCTGAGAAAAATCTGTTGACCCATTTTTTAATATTTCAAGTGTGAAAACCTCTGAAAAATGCTCTGACCATATATAAATAGAGGGAAAATTTAGAGCTTTTTTATTTTTTTTACAATTTATAGAGGTCACTAAAGAAAGTTTCTCGAGTCTTTTCAGAAGGGGAAGTTTAGAATGGGAAATTTTGCCACCTTGTTTACAGCAGCAGCTTCCTAACCCAGCCTCATATCTCCTACTTTTCCCTAGTTCTTCAGCCACACACTGACATTTTACCCATAACTGCATATGGGTGCACAAGTAAAAGGCTTCATTCTATCTGTGCTGTCTGTGCTGATAACAGCATAATTTAGGTTTCCTCTCTACTTGATGAACGTTTACCATTGTGCTAAAAAGGGAAACCCAAAACAACACACTGCTTTCTGTTCCAACTCAACTTTGTTTATCCAAACAAAGCGTCTGAAGGGAAAACAGGGCAAGGATACTACCTGGTAAAGCTTCTCTCTCAAGGACTATCTAGAGCTGTACCCTGGAGACCAAGAGGAGATGCTTGATGGCTAAAGACAGGCAAAAACCATATGTATCTTAAAAAGAAGAAATGGCAAAAGGTCAACCCAAAGAACTACTGGCTAATCTGTCCTACTTTGATCGTTTCTGGAGGGATAATTAGGCATGGATTTTCTAAGTGTGAATTAGGCCTGACCCACTTTATTGCCTTCTGTGATCAGGATCTCCATTTCTGCACAAAGGCACAGCACTGCATGTCATTTTTCTTGACATCACCAAGGCTTTCAGCACAGTCTTACATAATATTCTTGTATCCAAGTTAGAATGTTATGGTTTGGATTAATGGGCAACTATCCATCTAAAAACTTAATCATGAGGCTCATAACGGTAGGACTTAGTGGGTCATATTTTATTTGGAAGCCAGTAACAAATGGAGTAATGAGTTTTTTCCTGAAACCTGTCTGGCTTTACAACTTTATCAATGGCCAGAATGCACTTTCATCCTGCTGGGAAGTAACACCAAATTTGGGGACAATTTTTGATACATTCAGTGTGTAGAATTTAGGGATGTATTCCATAGGGACCTAGATAGGTTGGAGGAATGGGACAGGAGGAACCAGCTGAATTCATCAAGGATTAATACCAAGTGCTGCCCCTGGACAAGAAAGACAACCTGGTGCAAAGACAGGGTGATGATGCCTGCCTGACGAGAAGCAGCTCTGTAAGAAGAGACCTGGAGCCTTAGCTGGCACAAGCTGGTTGGACAGCCAGCTGTACCCTCAGCCGTGTCAGTGGCCAGGATATCAAGGGAAAGGTTTATCCTTCTCTTCTCAGTCTGTCTTAAAGCACATCTCAAATACTTCACCCACTTTTGCTTCCTGATACAAGATCAAGATTAATAAACTGGAGCAAGTTCAGTGGAGGACACCAAACTGCCCAGGGTCCTGCCTTGTGGGAGAAACTGAGAGTCCAGGGCTTGTTCAGCCTGGAGAAGAGATGGCTTTGAGAGGACCTAGCAGTAGTCTGTCTGTACCTGCAATGAGGGAATGAAGAAAATGGATCCTCAAATGTCTCTTCAAAGCAGAGGGTGAGAGGTCATGTGCAATGAGCATAATATAACACAAGAGATGTTCAGTATGGAAATTGGAAAAAGGACTGGAAAAACAACTGGAAAAATGACCAATTTTTTTTTTTTATAACTCTGAAGACAGTTAAGCACTGGACCACTTTGCCCAGAGAGGATATTGTGTCTCTCTCCATACTTGGAGAATTTCAGGACCATAATGAATAAAGCCTTAAAAATTTTATTTGATCTCACAGGTGATACTGCTTGTAACAGAAGATGGAGATCTCCTGAGATCCTCCCAGCCTGGATTGTCCGATAATCCTATGTATTATTAAGGAGTAAATGTAGTCTGTTCTCCTGAGTTTGATGATATAAATCTCTTCTGCAGCCTGAGGGTATCAGTACTGTGGCCAATTTTATATCAGGAGGCAGAGAAAGAAACCATGAGAACACACTGTGTGCAGAGTGGTGTGTGCTTAGCACTTGCCTTTGCATTTAGTTCCTCCTACAATCCCACATGCAGGATTTAGAGTATTATTCGATTTTATGTCCGAAAATCACTACAGAAAATTATTTTGTAATCTGCTAACAAGCCCTGTTAATTCCATGTGTTAATTCCATGTGTAATTCCTTACCAGAGTAAGGTCCAGCTACTTGGACCTTGGGGTATAGATATTTTTATTTGTTTCAAAAAGAGTAATTTCAGCCAGACTACTATTATTTCTAAATCATCTTCCCCTGAAGATAAGGAGCCCCAAAGCCGATTCAGTCAAATTCAGTGGTACAGCTCTCCCATTTTTCCCTAAATTCATCAGGTAACCATATTAGTCTAAGAATCAAAATGGAGCTTCTAGGATATGAAACATTAACCCTCTTAAAACATGAGGGACACTATTATTCTTATTTGAATATAAAAATTTTAATATGTGAGCAAATGATCATTTTCCAGACTAATTCAATAGCTGAGTTAAATAATTGGGTTTTCCTATCCACTGTCAGCTGGTACTGAATCAGACTTAATGTACAGTAGTGGAAGTAAGGCTAGTAGGTATGAGTCATATTTCCATCATGACAATAGATCAGCTCGTATTAGAGAAACAGTGGATAAGGTTGTAAAGAAGGTTAATTCCCAGGCTATAAAGTGGAAATGAATAGTTAAAGACTATAATAATGAAGGGTTGTGAGAGAGTAAAAGGAAACCAAAGTTGCTGGATGACTGAGTGGATGTCCTATCAAAGGTAGTTGGAACTTAATGTGGATGAATGTCTGGAAACAACAATGTAAGGAAAAGCTATGATCAAAAGGTAGCAGGACAAGATCTTTTCCAAAAACTTGAGTCTCAAACTGGTGACTAAGAATTTAGGTGGCTAACCGGAAGACTAAGCACTTAAGAATTCAGGAATAGTGTTGGATCAATGGTCTCATCTTCAAAATGAGGTCTGCAAAAGATTATTTCAGCAAGAGGTACATTTGCATGTAGAAGTAACAAAACACTCTTAGCAGAAAGCTATATACAGCATGCAGTAAGTTTTACCATTCTCATACAGTCCAAAATATTATTGACTCATAGTGGTGGTATGTGATGTAATGATTAAGTAGTCTTGCCTCCTTTTCCATAACCCAAGAACATAATAGGACTATTAATAGGGTGAAAAAAATCTCTGTAGGTGTGATAGCAATTTGTTTTCTCTTAGTTCTTTCTGGGCATTTAAACAAAAAACCTTTTTTTTTATATAAAAACAAGTGAGGAAAAAAATTATCTGAATGCACCAGCAAGTGAAATATATTATTTATATTTGCATCTGACTATTAAAAGAGGCTTACTCTTAAATAAACTTTATTTGTCCTACAGGTCCTCCTCATTATCAGTAGAGCCATGGTGTATTAAAAATGAACACAAAGATACTACAAAATCAACTGATAGAACAAAACCCTAACAAGTAAGACTATATTGCTTTGGAGTGTATTCTTGCCAGATCAGTCTAAATACTTCTTAAAAAGGAATTTTGACTTGGAAAGTGGCATCTTCATGCATGACTTGAAGTCTAAAAACCATGGCAAGGAATGAGAAGAATAGATTCAGTGTTCAGTGAATTTAAGGCAACAGAACTTAATCACTGTCCTGTGAAATATAAATGAGATCCAGTGTAACAGGACTTGTAAACAAAATTACAAGAAGAGTAATTGGATATATTTCACTTAGTGTCAGAATACATACTGATTATTTTCTGACATTATTCCTGACCCTGGCTTTGTTATGTTTTCTTCAGTTTTATAACACTGGAATGGGGCTGAGCTAGGAACAGCTCGAGAGAAAATCAGTTTCACCTGAAATGATCAAAAACAGTCACTCAACTTCCCAATACATATGGCTTCCGGTACCCCAAAAGGGAACAAGAAGGGAATGAATACTGCAGAGCTCCTGTTCTTTATTGCTTAGCTTAATTTAAAGAATTTACTTATCATTCATATAAATGTGATATCAAAAGAAAAACATTTCGTCCTCGGCATAAAGCCTTAAGGCATCTTACTGGCAAGAAAACTAGAACAAAGCCTAGATTTTTTAAAGGAAAATGGCAAGCATTAAAAAAAAAACAAAACTAATGGACATTACTGGAAGGCATGACACTCTCCAGTTTATATTAAGGCTACCTACTAGAGTAGGTATTGATAGACCCAGTGCATAAAAAGGTATGGCTGTTAAACAGAATTCTTTGTGCAAATACTGTAAGAAGGAGGATGACAGTTCGTGTAATCTGGATGGATGCAGCATTCCCCAAAAGTTGAAGTACTCCTCTTTAAATGGCTTGTGTCCCTTTGATCTCTCTGCTTTTTTCTACATGTCAAAGTTGGTATTGTCCTTAATATGAAGGTTGAACTGCCTTGTTCACCAGGAAGGAAAAGCAGATCACAGTTCTGAGTGGGGTGGGTGGCCTACAGTATAGTCTGTGCAGAAAGTGGCTTTGGATTATGATTTCAGCTTTCAGTTGCCCTCAGGTTCTTCAGTTAAGTGATCTGCCAGTGAGACCCACAGTGAAATAAGTACATTATCAGGGGTGTTGGGATTGATCTTATCCTATTGCTGTGCTCCTCACATCCTCTTACACCAATTTGTTTCCAGATGCAGGGATAGAAACATAGGTATGCTCAGCTAGGTAAATGTGTAGTAGTCTAAAGGATAAAGCCATTTTAAGTGTGAAGGAATATTTATCTACGTCTTTGTTCACATGTTGATCTACATAAGCAGTTTCTTTCAGTAAAGACAAAAATAATGTAAACTTTACAGCAAGTGGGTATATAATTTTGAAGGCCATCAAATGAAAGGATAATTTATACTGAATAAGTGTTTTTGTAGAAAATATGTTTACTTGTCTAGAAGTGTTGTGGGTGCCAAAATCTCATTTTTAAAAGACAAATGACTGCAGCAAAGTGGAAGGACTGTGCAGTCCATGCACTTTCCTTAAGCTATTACAATGATTAACTCAAATGTCTTGTTAGTTTAAGAGACTTCTAGCAGGAACTGGAGTATGATATATGCTGTTTATGTTTTAAGAAAACATGGCTATGTTGATTTACAGCTCTCTAAGTTTCTCCTTTAAGCTAAAATACAGACTCCAGATGAATTCTATAGAAGGAAAAGAAAAAAAAAGAAACACAAAATAAATGAACCCACACAAAATTCATTATTTTAGAGTTAGAGGACATTATACTTAGGCAAGTAGCAGCATTCAATTTCCTAGTTTCACCATCTGCTTTTCAACTCCACCTAGGTGCTAAGCTAGAAGTATTAGAAGGGCAGAAGGTCATCATTGCTTCGAATAATTGGTATTTTAAATATGTCAGAATATGTCATGAGTACTGGCTGGAAGCCATTAGCTACAGACAAGGAAGCAAAATTTGTCTTCCCAGATTTATAATGAAAAGTCCATGAATTACACTAAATCTCCACAAAGGAAGAATCTTTAAAGATCAGTTAAGTTCCTCAGAATTTCAAATTTTCATCAGACTCTTTCTCTGCCTTGTGTATTTTAAATAAATGTTTGTGCAGAAGAATTCATAACCTAGAGGAACAGAGCTCACACTGCATGAACTCTCTGATTTCACACTTTCAAGAACAAACATGAACTTAAATCCCTACTTTCAAATGGCATTTGTACTGGGTTTTCATTTTGTTTTAGTTTTTCTTAAATTCTGTTAATCTTGTCATTCTCCAACTTAGTAGCACAAAATTTTCTTTAGGTTCATGGACACAGAGGCTTCAATTTTGTCTGATTGTTAAGATACAACCTTAAAATCTTTAGCCACTGCATCCCAGAGTGCAACTAAGCCTCTGAAGTAAAAGATACCACACCAAGATATGTTTCCACAAAGAGCTTAGAATTCAAAGGGAAATCAAGCTAAGCCTTTCAAAATGCAATACAGCCCAAGTGAATCCAGTTAAGGAGAGACATGCACAAGTGACCCAACAGTAGGTCTTGGTTAACAAATATATTTCTTCACGCAGCCATTTCTGAGAGACATCTAATGCATTTTGAAGGAAATAGGAACTCCTGCACCCATTTAGGCTGAAAAAATTCTTCAAATATGAATGAGAGTCATACACTCTCTACCAAGTCACATCTACTTTATTTTACTCTGGGGAGATCCCATCAAGTCTCCAGAAGGGAGGGGGAGAAATTACCAGCAAGAACTTTTTTAAATTCCATATGATTTCTACTAGTAATTTTCAATTTACTGCTTCTTTCAAGGAAATGGTACTTATTAGATAAAATTCCATTTACCCCATACAATTAATTTGAACTAGTAATGCTTAGACAGTTCTTAGAAATGTGGTATTAGTGTTGACAGAGTCTCCTCTATTGTCTGTCATGTTCTCTAAAATTATTCCAAGCCACAAGCTAGGTCATCACTGCTTATATGGAGTCAAGTAAAGCTAGCTAGCAATAGTATGCTTTTGTCAATTTTGGAGTTGCTATTTTAAAGCTCCTTTGCCTTGAGCTATCTATTCTCAAGGGTTACAAAAGGAATCTTAGACTTTCCAATACAGCATCCCAGATAATGGTGTATCCTGACATTTCAGTAATTATGAATAGCCATAGACCACTACTTGATACTATTTGGATAAGACCCTCAATTTAGATGTTATTCATATCAGATGTATATTTTAAAGTGAGGCATATTTTGGGTTTTAGTAGCTCAAGACAGATTCCACATCAACTTTCTCCATGCTGTACATAACCACCATCTGGCACAACTGCTCCAGCACAACCCCCCAGGATTCCAAAGGGCAGGTCTCTGAGCTTAGCACAGTTCCAAGCAGGTGCAAGTTCAACTGGAGCTGCTGCTCATCTTCTGCAGATCTAATATTAGAGCAGATCACAAGTTGCCAGTACTTGATGTGTGACATTGAGGCTTGCATCAGATGAAGCTCAGATATTTGTTCTCTTTTCACCTGCATTTGCCTAAATTATGGACTAAAAAGCTTTAAAGGGGGTGCCATCTTATTTAAATAAGCCTACTGGGCCTGTTTTCTAACATCACAGTGCTGAGTCAGCTCAGTAAAGAGCAGGTGCTTACCCATCAGGTCTTTAGAGATACCGCCTGGTGTGAATGGGAACAGTGTTACAAAAATCCAGATAAGGAGAACAAACCTCAGGTAGATGAAAATATTTCATGGTGGTCAACTTAGTCAGTATTCATTTTTTTCACTGTTGATGTCTCAGATTGATACAGAATATATTGGCTGAACCCTTTAGGTGAGGCTGTTGATACTCAAAAGCTCAGACCTTCAGCTCTTAGTATGATCTTTAGACCACTCTGAATACAACCATCGCAGCTCTGATATTAATTAGTGGTACCAAATATTTTATGCAACCTTCAAAGATTAACTGTATACACAAAATACACAGCAGTCTGCACAAATATGCTTGAACTCTCATTATATTTATTTGCCCAAGCTACAATGAACTGCCCTTTAAAAAGGATATATAAACTGTTTCTATTTCACACAGGGCAGCAACTTCCAACCAGACCCCACAGAACAATGGCTATCAGGTTGTCAGCCCACATGACCATATTTGCCATATTTTCTTACTCTGTTTGCAAGGTTAACTAATTAGAATCATCTCATCCAAACATATTAGGAAAGAGCTGAACATGACCTGCCATGAATAGTTTGTGTGCTGCATACATAAACAGTGCAGAGTTGCACACTGGAGAAAGTCAACATGTGGCTAATGAGTGAGTCTGCAGCTGCAAAGCATCAAAGATTTTGGCATTTCATATATACTGAGGAAAGTGAAGGTTAGCAGTTTTGGAATTATTTATTTTATGCTAAAAGCTTAAAGCAAAACTTTCTTTTTGATTTGTGTTCTGCTTTACATTGTGATACAAAACCAAAATAAAGTAATCAGAGGGATAAACCTCTGTGATATCCTTAGAGAAACACTTGTAAGGGGCCTGGATTCTCTTAGGGCAGAAGATGATGTAACAGTTCTTCAGGGTTATACCAGGGGTACAGCCAGACTAACAGCTAATATCTGGGAAAGAGTGCAGCAGTGGACTCATGTTGTCATACATTTACAGAATACTTTTCCATCCTTTAGCAATTTGCAGTTTATTGGCTTCCAGAGGCAGATGTTGCAGGCTTTGTATGTAATGACCTTCAATGGGTACTCTTCTGGCAATGGCTGCTGTTTGAATGCATGTACACCGGCGGTGCCCACACCTATCCTTGGCAAGGGATTTCTTACAACTATTTAGCTTTACATTGAATTAGGAGATACTTCCTTTTCCTTTTATTTGAAGCCTCTCTATTTATAATCTGACATGCAGACCAATTCTTCTCTTGAGAGAACAGTCGCCATCTCCATTGCACTAGACTTTTAGGACTCAGTCTTTCTCCAGTTATCCCTTTCCCAAAATGACAAGTCCTGGTCTTAGTAGGGAAGATCTTCCACACCTCGATAGTTTTACAAGACCTCTTCTAATTTTGTTTCATCCTTTTTGAGTTGAAGGTGCAGAACTGCACACCACATCCCTAGTGGGGCTATGCCATGGAAGTGGCACGCTGATATAAAACGTCTTCTACATGTTTGCTTGTAACTTTCAACACCATCCTTGCTTTCTGATGAAACATGAAGATAGAATTAGAAGATATTAATCATAGAA
>VWYI01041629.1:0-24487 GCA_013399455.1 Anthoscopus minutus
CCTCAAATCCTGTGTTCAGTTTTGGGCCTCACTTCAAGAAGGAAATTGAGGTGCTGGAGCATGTGCAGAGCAGGGCAAGGGAAGGGGACTCCCAGGGGAAGGGTCTAGAAAGTAAGTCTTAAGAGAGCCATCTGAGTGAGCTATAGTTGTTAAACAATAGTTTAGAGAGAGAAAAGAAAGAGAAAAAGGAGGCTCAGAGGGAACTTTATCATTCTCTACAACTACCTGAAATGAGGCTGTAGTCAGGTGGAGGTCAGTCTCTTCTCCAGGTAGCAAGTGGTAGGAAAAGAAGAAATAGCCTCAAGTTGCACCAAGGGAAGTTTATATTGGAAATTCCAAAAAAAAAATTTCAGAGAAAGAGCAGTCAAGCAAAATTTTCACAGAAAGGGTGACCAGATTGCGCAAGGAAGTGGTAGAGTCACCATACCTGGAGGTATTTAAAAGACATGCAGACATGGCGCTTAGGGACATAGTTTAGTAGTAAGCTAGGCAGTATTTGGTTAATGATTTGACTCAATGGTCTCAAGGGCCTTTTAAAACCAAAGTAATTCAGCGATTCTATGACTACAACACTCATAGCCCCTGCAGCGTCAGCCTGCCCATTCTGTATGGCTACATGGCAGCTAGAAGCCCAGAGCCTGCTCCCCCTCTCAGCTCTTCCAGTGGGCTGAGGTTTCCAACAGCACAAATTTTCCCAGAAGAGATCTGCAGGTCCCCTGCATGAAGTCTCACCAGCCTCAGGGCTCCTAAAAGCATAGCTCCTGCCACACCCTTTTGCACGCTGTGTAAGCAATTCACATTCTTTACTGGAAAGGCAGAACAAGTTGATATGCAATGAAGTTTATCAGACGTTTCTGTAAAACAACACCAGTAATAAATGGGAATTGGATGTTACCGTCACCCTATAAACAGTGGATGTAATTAGAACAATACTGATTTTAATGTAACGAAGGGCTGTGTTTCCTGGCACAGGTGCCAAAGAACACTTCAAGTCTGAACCATAAACAATTCCAGTACTGCAGGTGAACAGTACCTATAAAGCCTGAATAAGCAGAGGTGAAGTACTTACCTTGTGTACTGCATGCTGTGTTTCAGTCTCCTTGTGTGCTGGACATGGCATCTGAATGGTCACCTCATATCTGCAAACATAACAAAAGCTGGATATTTTTGGCAGGTCTGATGAGGTAACAGTCCCAAAGTGAGAAAATATTTCAGCCTCAAAATACTGTTCTCTTCAAACAAAACTTTATGTTCCCAGTTTCCCAGTGTCCTTTAACTAGGCAGCCAGTGAATCATACCAGTTTGCATCTCTTCTCTCTAGTGGTGGCTCCCCTGAGGAAACTATGGCTTCTGAAAAGTCCAGGATTTTCCAGCACGTATGGGTCACCCTTCAAACTCACATTTCAACCAATTCTACTGTTGCTGCTGACTGGGGACACAAAAATGAGAACAGGTTGTGGTTGAACTCTCTTCTTTGAAAAACAAAATTTAGTCCCAGTCTCCTTTTGTCAGTCAACTCCCATTGCTGGAAAGGCTGAGGCAATTATTTTGCGCAAGACATTCTTTCATAATCACTTCCTCCACTATTAAGTGCAGAAATAGTTCCCAGGCAGAACTGCATTCACCTGCCCGTATTTCTACTTTTGATATTTTTTGTCTAGTAGGCACTGCGGGTTGTTCACCGTGCTGAGAAATAGAACATCCCAGCACAACCAAGTTATGTAAGTTCTGTAAAATATTGTGATACATATTAAGTGTTGGAGTCAAATTGTTTAGTCAAGGAGAGTACCATAGAAAAACCACTTCCTTTATTTCCTGGGACACTACAGTCCTATGTTGTCAACAGAAAATGAATAAGAACGGGAATGATATTCTGTCTGAAGCACAAGGCACAATCTGAAGCAAAGTATCTCTCTGTAAACATCAAAGGCAATTTTGAGAGAGGCAGTTTGATAGTATTCATTTTAACCTGACTGCAGTTGTACATGGTTGGTCAAATAGCCAAGTACACTGCTTGCATAAAGGGGTGGGGAGTCATCCTAAGGGATGTCCATTAAATTCAAACACTGACATTCCCACTGCAGTTACCATTTTTTTCCTGTGTTCAGAGATTGTCACATTTTGCTGCCCTCTTGCACCAAGAAATACCTGCCTGAGAGCAGACAGATGGACTGATTCCTGCCACATGTCAGAGGACCCACACAGCATCTGTGTGATCAAGGGTGACAAAGCCCACAGAGAGCCCAAATGCACCTCATAGCAACCTTCAGTCCCATTGCACTGACATTAGCATTGCACATTAGGTTAAGAGAAAAAGAAATTGAAAGACTGAGATACCCTTGTAATTTTTGTCTACGACAGAGGATAGCTGATAAGCATAGCATTGTAAAACAGAAAATATAATAAAAAATATATAATATATAATAATACCTTCCTTCTAGCACCTCTCAACTGAAATGGTTCTTGTTCTTCAATAGGGAAGACTTCAGTTTTCAAAATATTAACTCTGGGTTCAATGAGACTTGTTCCTGTATATTTTTGTCTTCAAAACTGTGCCTCCCCGATACAGTGAAAATTTTTAGTTAATTTAGGAAGAACAAGATCACGTACATAATTCAGTGTGAAACAGGCACACTCTTCTGTTACAGCTTCATCACCACGAATTTGTGAAGAATTGAGGTAGGCACCAGCTGTTTTTTCAGAAGCCACTATCTCCTAACATCCAGGCTCAGCCAGCTCTCATCATGGATGGATTTACACTGGGCCAAGTTTCTGGTTTCTCTCAGAAGGAGAGGACTGGTGTGACCATGCCACAGTTCACAAACTAAGCAGTCCATTTCAGCAAGCTGCTTAAAATGCCAAGAAATGGGTGTGATTGTCAGGGTTTATCACGTTATCCAGACTCAGCAAAGTTTGAGGATGCACGAAAATGCTCTCCACAAGGTGCTCCTTCCCCTACACACAAAGTACTTGCCACCTACCTCCCAGAGCATTAGCTTTCAAATTGAGCTGCAGTATGGCTCAAAACAACTTTTGAAATCAAAGACTCCAAAGTAGGAGAAAGCTGCTCTCTTTTTAGATGAGAATACTCTTCAATTGCTTTTTCTCCAGAGTAACTGCATGTTTAGCATTGAACAAAGGTCCACCTTGGTGCTTTCTCTTCTCTTCCAGGTTTAAGCTATGATTAGCCTTCCTCTTCTATACTATTTAAAACAAGTCATGTGCCTTCATCTAAACTACCTTTTCCTAAGAGAAGCACATGAATCTGCAACAAGCCTGTGCTTTTGTAACTGCAGCTGTTCCAAGAAGAGACACCACACAGGCCTTTACCAGCAGGTAGTTGCGGATAGGATAGAGATGTGGTCATTATTTTTGAAGCTGTCTTGCTTTAAATGTTCCTGTTTGTGCAACAACAGCACTAGCAGTACCCAAACTGGGCGTGATGCACTCTTTGAGCACTTCCCGTTCCCGGTCTCACACGGAATGATCCTGCAGCCCATCCTCCCCTTCCTTTCTTTCCTCCTGTATGTCAGTGTCCACTCTGAGACAGTGTCCTTTCTGCTGAGAAAGGACAAGTGAGCAGTTCACAAGGGACACAATCAGAGTAACACCCTGCCTCAGATCCTTGCCTGAAAGAAAAAGCAGAAGCAGTAGAAAAGGGAGGGAGGCATGAATCCATTGACCAGCCTTGTGACCCAAGAAGAAAGTACACTTCCCAAATCTTTGTAAACAGCACAAAACTGCTTCCTCATACTTACCACTGGTAACCAGGATGTGCCAGCATGTCAGCTTGGCTGCAGCAGTGCCAGGCAGGCTGAACCCAGGATGCTTTTACCCTAAGTGCCCCCAGAAAAAGATGGCAAGGAAAAGCCAAAAGTCAAATCTGTCCTTGCAGCCTTTGGAGCAGGAGGTGTAATACTGATGTAATTGGAAACAGAATGGCTTGGCATCCTTTCATGGTCCTGGCAACAGATTCTTTGTGTGCACTCCTGGTGCCTGTGCTTCTTGCAGGGCTTCAGGTATTCATCTTCAAGCTACAACAAAAACATATATGATAACAAAAAGTAAACCATTTTAACTTTGTTGTGTTCTGTATCAGGCCTACCCTGCCAGCTGCTCAATCCTCTAGATCTTCACACTGGAAATTTAAATGCAAAGGTTACCAGATTACCTTTGTTTTTCTTCTGGGCAATCCTCACCCTGCAGTTGTGGCAAAGCATGATAATTGTGTATAATTGGTTAGTCATTCGGCAGCCAGCCTACAGCACCACCTCTGCCAAGGAAGCAGAGTTGTGGATTTATTTTTGTCATATCCTTTCTGAAAGCATTCAGTCAGAAAAACACACCACTTATTTTCTGCCTTAACTGAGGAGTATTTTGCAGGAAAGTTCACAGGCTAAGACATATCTTAATGATATGGAAAGTTTCATTTTTCTAGAATAGTTATAATATCATAACTCAACAAGAGAAAACATGCAATTTCTGCCAAAGTATTTCTGATGAGTTCTTGACTCCCAAGGAAATTACATCAACAGGAAACAACCTACATGGACAACAGAGTTCCTTTCTTAGTTGAGCTTTTCCGTACAGTGAAAAATCTTTTCTGATACAAATACTAGGATACACAGCAAATACATATTTTCCAGTAATATATAGTAAAAAAAGGCAAGTTTTGATACCCTGTTCTGAAGATGACCATGCCAAACACACAAAGTTCTGTTATCAACATACAGATTTGTTACGCCATATAAAAAGGGCTCCCTTGTTGAGGGGGTTCTGCTTGTGTGCCCTAGTTTTAAAAAGGTACCTGTTTGTAGGAGCATGAGCAAGTTCTTTTCACTCAGGATCAGGGATGGAGAGCCAAGAGACTGTTTTTGAGTCCGGACTTCATTGTTTATTCTTCCTTATCTATATTACATATTTATAGACAGTGAGGAGCTATATACACTAGGTTAACAGGGTACAAAATGGCACTGAGATGAATCTTTCCCAGATCTTTTATGTGTCTATTTACCCAATAGTCAAATGCCAAGTAACTTATTTTTCTTAATGACGCAATGACCTGACACTTGTGAGCTGGCATGTGGCCTCTGCTATCCAATCACTCCAGACTACCCAAAAACCCCTAGAAGAAGCAGCTGAAGGAGAAGGTCAGGATGCAAGAAGAAGAAAAAGACAACGCCCTAGATCCTCCATCTTGTGTCTCACATACTAATATAAATAAAACTTCAAACTTTAACTTTTTCACCAAGTGACTCAATACAATTCTAACTCTCACATTCACACTGTTAGTTTCTCTGCTTAACTCTAAAAGCTTTCTCCATGGTTTTAAGCTAAACTCTGTGTTTTTCTGGGTGTCAGAGCCTGTCAGTACAGATAAGGGGATATTTTCTGTGCCTCTGACTCCAACAACCCCAAAATGAGAACTCTGTGACAACTCACATGGAACAGGTCCCCCAGTCATTGCTGCTTGTTCCCCCAGCCTGCATGGGACTGGACATCAGTCAAGTGTGCTGATGAGTAGCTCAGCGACACACAAATGCTGGACACACAGTGGGGTCAATGTCTGGCATGAGGCTTCCTGGCATGCTGCAGAGAGAAACGTAAACTATAAAGTTGATAATAGCAACCGATGATCTCCCTTGATGCACATGTGGGAGAGTATGTCTGGAAATGTATCTGCTTGAGTACAATTTCCTTTGAGCACCACACAGAGCTTCCTGCATCCCTGTGAAAGGGGTTCGGCACCCAGAGAAGATGTGGGGGTGGGAGCCATACATGGAGAGAGGTCTCCAAGACCCATGCTGCTCAGATCAGCCTTGACCTCAGCTTTTCTGACAGACCAGCTTAGCTGCACCAGCCCTTATGCTTGCCATATTCACAACCCTGGATCTCCACAGGTGTGCCAGAGGGAGAGCCTAATCAGGTTGTAGGACTCAGAAACCTGAAACACACGCATGATACCGGACCTCAGAGTTCAGCCCAAATGTATTTGGGCAGATAGGCTCCCAGCTCGCTGCCCTGGGGATACATCCCCCAAACCCAGACATAATCTGGAAATCATATTTTCTTCTAGAATATTTTCTGCAATTTTCATAATGTTGATTGGTTCAGCATTATCAATGTACAAAGCTGGTTCTTAAGGTTTTTTTAGAGATCTTCAGGAAATACTTCTGTGTAGCTTTCCCAAGTACCACTCACAGAGTGTTTTGAAGGACTTTTTTTCTTTGTTCTACATCTATCCCACTCTTTTGTTTTGTTCAGTTTGCTTTGCTGCACCCCAGGCTATATGACAGAGGTAATTTCTTATGGGCTGTCCAGAATGGTATTTGGACACCTAAGTAATATTTCCATTTTTTTAAAAAAGACGTGAAATTCCTGTTTCCAAAGATTTTGTAGGTTTTTGGACAGAGCCACAAGCACTTACAGCTACAGACTCCCAGCCCAGGCTGTGCTACCAGGGAGACAGGGTCAGGAAGAGAGAGGAATGGGATCTCTTATGCTCACTGTTTGGACAGCTTCTGCTTCATTTCATCTCACCAGGAGAAAAAATACCCTGTCACAGCCCACCGGGTGCAAGTCATCACTGGCAGGCTGTTGTGAGGAAGTTAGGGTTTAACATCCTGGCACTGGAATTTCCCATGAGGAGGAAAAAAGCTTTGCTCAGCTCCAAGGAAAAGCTCCTTCAAGACAGTCTGGGCAAAGGGACATGCATGTTGGTACATTCCAGTGTGGGAAGGTCCAGCAAACCTTGTCTTGCCTCGTTCAGAGGAATGCATAGACATATTTTGTGCTTATGCCTATCTAGTGCTAATAGGCTGAAAGAAGTGTTTTTTCTATTTTGTTTTGGGTTTTTGTTTCTTAGAGGTTTTTTAATGGAAGAGAAACATTCCTGGGAATAGGACCAAGTAATTAGAGAACCAGCTAGAGTTCGTTTCCTGTACAGAGGTGGAAAGCACTTTGCTGGGATGCAGAGATACATATTTAACTGCTTGTTATACAATAGAAAAAAAATTCTGTTGAACAGTTGGGTAAGAATCTGAGCAGGAAATGAAGCAGATCATTATCATGTACCATAAAAATATCAAAACTTTGTATTTGTTCCAAAAAAGATAATTCCAGGATGTATTTTGCACAGGTAGCTCAGGTTTTGCATTCAGCTGCTGACTCCCTCTGTATCTGATACCATTGAATATTTCAGACATGACTGTGGATTTCAGAAAGAGAAAATGAATCAATTCCAAATCTATTTTTCTCAGCTATCCAAGACCTCAGAAATTCTGTCTTTAGTGTAGTTGACTATTTGGATTTATAGCCTGTCAAAACTCCATATTTTTTAAAATACGGAAGTATCTAAGGTTTCCTAGGGTTTTTTCACTCACTGGGAAAATGATATGTTTTGTGAGTCTCTTTCAGGGATTCTTTCTATTGTCTTCTTTTGCAATTGTATAATTTTTTTAAACAAACTTTTTAGAAGCTTGACTTTACCTGAGTTGTAAACATGCAAGAAAACATCATTTGTATTGACAATTAAAAGCCTGATCATAAAAATATGTCAGTCAGTAAGTATTTTAAAAGTGTGTGTGGTTTCTGATAGGGCCACCAAGCCATCTTCAAACAATATTTCCAATATTGGACCATTCTCTGACTTTCTGAATTTGAACATGATTGTAAACAGACAGCCCAAACTGATTTTCAAGCATACACTCAGCTATTTTAATCATTCTTTCTAAATTATCCTCAGATTGTATTTCTTGCTCTTATGTAAGTTTTCTTGACTGTAACACTACCAGCTTAGTAATAACAGATTTAGAAAAGACCATGTAACTTGTGCCTGTGCTGCCAGATGCCTTTTTGTCTTTATCACAGTATCTACAGAAAGAAACACACTGTATCAGATGACCAGCCTCAAACCAAGGTGTTTTCTACTGCTGTGAAATGCTTATATTTACAAACTTTGAGCTGAATGCCTCTCTAACATCCCAAGCAAGTTACATGGACTTACCAGGAAGAGCATGGCAGTGCCGTGGCAATGCAAGAGAGGGTTGTAGCAATGCCAAAAAGACTCGTGTATACCTCAGTAAGTATAGAAAGCATGGTAACACATACTTTCAACTAATTTGCTCTGCATTTCACAGCTTTTGGACAGAAGAGTTGTCAAAGGAAGAGGAATCAAAGAAAATATAGATAAAAAAACCAGCAAACAGCCAAATTCCATCTCCATAGCTGAAACTACATTGCTCAATAGTTAGATTTCCATAGCTCTAAACTACAGGACCAGAATAAGTTGGTTGAGAGATAGCCATAAAATAATAGAATTTGTCTACCTTACATCTGCTCTACCATGGGAAAGAGCAACAAATCAGATTCACTCTCCTACCTTGTATCTGTTCTGGTGATACTCCTTGAACGCTTAACTCATGGTAAAGTTTACACCTGTAGGCAGAAGAAAATCTTTGTTTCTTTGGGCCTTATTATCTAAAGTCTACCCAACAGACTGGTCAGCTGGTTTGTCTTCAGCTTATAACTTACACTAGCGCAGGCATAAATATTCTTTTCTATTGATAGAAATTATGTTAACATTTACACTTCTTTCATGCGCTATTTTTTTGACATCATGTAAAATTAATTTCCTGAATGCTTTACAATTCAGCGTCAACAAATTTCTCTAAAATCCATTCTTTGGAGTACTTTATTTCTCTGGGGTTCATTCCTTGAACTCTTTTTCCCAGCTCATATCTGGGACCAAAAGGCCAGGCAGAACATACTGAGACGTACAACCCTCTGTTGAGAGGCATATTTCTTAGTGATCTTTCTGGTGTCTCCATGTTTGCCTATGACAGTGTCCTCCTTGATATTTGCAAGGCCTTCCAGCTGAACAGAATTTTTCGAGTCACCAACAAAAATGAAATGAGTAATGGGAGAAGGGATGGATAAACTAAAGGTTGGCGGGACTCTTCTCCCCTACTGTTCAGTGGTCTAAACTTTTCTGTAAAATAAGTATTTCTTACACTTCTCATGATGAAGCACAGCCTGTGAATGGATTTGGCTAGTTCCCTGTTTCTGCAGGTGGAGAAATCCTGTCTCCAGGCTGGATTCCTTTTCAGGGGGAACTCAGCAAGGAACTGGCAAGCTACTTTGCTGGACAACAAATCTGTGAGCTCATAACTTTTCACTGAGTAACCCCACAACATTGATACCAGTAACTCAGTCAGGGTGAGTCAGGTCTACAACTGGATTAAGGGAGTAGGGAACATTTCCATCCATTTTGGCTCCTAATGTCAAAATAGCCTGCCATCTGTAAAGGAATTGCTTTGTGCTCCCCTCTGCTTTTTACTCCTTGCAGGAAGGCCCCAAATAAATGCTCCATCCCCCAGGAATGCCACCAGTCATAAAATAATCCCTCTCCAATTGCTCTCCCTAACTCTGCTGGCACAGCAACAACTGCACACTCTGCCAGACTTAGCAAGCCTGCACATAAATCCTGCTCTTGCTAGAGAGCCCTTCCAGACCTGTCTCAGCTTTCTGTCAGTCAGTGTGCATGGAGGCAGGTTTTTTTCCAGGATGATTCCTTACAAGCATATTTGCTGGAGAATGCCAAGTGTGAACCTAATCTGAAACGACGGAAGCCCTTGGAGGCATGGGACCAGCTGTGCCATGAGGCTGGCTCTTTCATTTGCAATTTTTCATTTGTGTGGTTTACTTTGGCTGCTCGTCTTTGGTAAATATTGTACAACATTGAAACCAGGAAATACCCAAAATAAATAAAGAAAGGGACAGTGATTAATAGATTAATCTTGCTTTGTCTTTCCAAGGATCTGCCTTAGGCCAGGTTCTTGCCATCTAAAGAGGAGTAAAATGTCCCTGGGAACCTATCAGGGGTGAAGGACACTTCTAGCAGGGAAAGAAGGGATGTGGAAGTTGCTGGTCTCATGCAACCACAGTAGGGCTGGCTTACCAAGCCTTTGAAATCACTAGCTGAACAAGAGCCTCACCCAGCTGCCCTGGAAGCATGGGGAAGTGGGAAGCCCACCATGGTGCCTCAAAGCTGGTTTGTCCTAAAAATCTTGCACTTCCCACTCCAGAGTTCAGTCGGGGGTTTTCTTTCCTCTCCAGCCTTTGCTTTTCCCTATGACTTCTGTTGTGCAAGAAAACAACTTTGTAGAAAAGCCACATCTTTAGCAGTGCAGGAAGTCTGCAATTAGATGAGCCCCTAATGGGTTTTAAAAGAAAAATCAGATAGTGAACATACTGAGGCACTGCAGGGCCGCCTGTCCAGGAGTGGGGCTTGCTTGTTCCCTCTCTTCCAGGGTGGAAAGTCAGAAGGGCAACAAGATCCTCTAATTCCCAGTCCCCACCAGTGGGGAAGCAGCTGAGAGCTGGGTCCCTATAATTACATATATCCAATCTACACTATTCATTTGTGGGGAGGAGGACAATACTGCACCTGCACACAGAGGACTGGCTTTGCCTGGCTCTGGGAAGCCATAACCTTCTGTTCAAGAGGCCTGTGGCAAGAGGAAATCACTGAGACAAGGAGTCACCACTGCTCTTTTTTCTGAAATAGCAGGACAATAAGGAAATTCAGGGAAGATACACTATGACTGCTCCAGTTTCATAGGAGAGTGAGGGAAATTATTTTATGGGCTCCCTAAACCTCTGTAAATGCTGTTACAGCTGAAACACAGAACAAAAGGAGTGCTTCTTCTGAACAAGGTTTCTGAAGGAGCCAGGTGATTAGGAACTGGATTAAGCCTTGCAGAAAACGTGGGTGAAGAAGATACGAACGGGCACTTAACCACAGGATACCGTCAAAGCTGGACGATATTGTCAGAGCACCAGCTGTGCTGAGACATCCTGAGCATACTCAGAAGGAGATACAGAAATCCAGCAGGAATTATGGTATCCAAACTCCAGGGTCTCCAGATACCAGTGTCAGCTGAATATGGGACATCCAAGAACTAAATGCCAAACACTTATGTGTCTAAAGAGGCAGCAGGATCCCAAGTTTTACTCAAGCCTCTCTCTTGCTTGTCACTGTGGTAGGACTGTTTTCTAATTCTTAAAACTCTGCACAAATGTCACTAACTGTGACTTGCTGATACCTACTATAACTTATATCTACCTACCAAAAGAGATCTGACATTCTTTCCTTCTCTCTTAGTTTAGGAGATAGTATTTCCTTCTTTCTTAGTATTAGGAGATACATTAAAGTCTAATGAGTAAGATGGAATTCAAGGAAAAAAATCCCTGCTACGGGCTTTTTGCATAATTTTTGAGGTGACTTTAACATTCAACTTCATACACAGAGCTTCTAGAAACTCAGCTCCAGGCTGTTTTGAAGGGGAATGCATGGGAGGGGTACCATTACTAGATCCAGAGATTTCTCAAGTGTGCTTACATTTCCATCTCCACTGCCAAAAATACGCTTTTCAATCAAGCTAAATAAAAGGTTAGACTTTTTGAAAACAACCATTCATGTAACACACAAAGCAGGGAAACAAAATAGAAGCCCATGTCCTGGGAAGGCAAGTTTCAGTAAGGTAAAAGGGGCCAAGAGTCCCAGCACAGACAGCAGCATTCCCCTCCCCTGGCACAGAGTTTGGCTCTCAGAGCAGAGCAGCAAGGCACCAGAGAGAGACAGACTGTAACCCAGTGTGCAGTGTTTGTAGAAAGTAGAAGCAGCTGTTGTGCAGACAAACTAATCAAAGTCAGCATCTTGCACAAGGGCAAGCCCTAGCTCAATTAGAAGTCCACACAGAGCAGACTCCAAAAGGTTTATTCCAGCTTGTGACAAATGGCCTCCTCTGCCATCAAACTGTACGACTAGAAAGCAGTTTTCAGAATAAATTGTACAGCTGAGGCCAGTTTTTGGAGTTTGCAGCAGCTGGCACACAACATTTCCACCTGCTGCTAGGCAGTGCTGCAGTTCCCAGGGGTTCAGTCATCTTAGACATCATACATACAATCTGTCTGAGAGACTGTGCCCCAGTGCAGAGCCTGCTTCTGCAAATCTATGTTGGGCATTATATGGTCTGTTTTCTCCCTACAATTTTTCTAGGAACTAATACAGGTACTCATGAGTAAACAGACTGATCTAAACAGCAATAGATGCTGACATACTCAGACACTTAAGGAGACCTTTGAGGCTCCAGAGGCTTCCTACTCCTTCCTCTCAGGAAAGGCTTCCTTACCAGGCTCTCTCAGATCCCAGACTTGCAGACTTTTCTTAATACCTGCAGCATGTTTGAGGCAACACTGGGTCCACAATAACAGTAATAAAAATAATAATAAAAAACCCCAACCAGAGCAGTCATTAGGCATTATTCACTGCAGGAGTACAGGGGGGAATTTAAAATTGGCAAGTCAGTCCCATTACTGTAAGGATACGTTTGGTCTGTCATCTATTAGAACACATGGCTGTGTATGCCTGGCAAGAACTTTAAAGTTGTTATTTTGATCTTTGCAAAGATAAAACTAATCTTTTGTAGGTATTTGAGAACATTAGTTACTGGACTGGTTAAAAACCACTTATCCACTTGGAATTGATGCCATCTGTTTTCTATTTTTATACATAGAGATCAATACTCAGTTTTTTTGAGGACTTCTCTAACAAACTCTGTATGAAGTATGAGTGATGCTCTGGCCAAGACAGCTGAACTTCTGCTTGACAGATTCACTGATGGGGCTGTTCAACTGACATAGGACTACTCAGACAAGAAGAAACAAGAAGGACAGAACAAAGGCCATATCCTTTAACTCATCCCTCAAATCAGCTCTTCAGAAAGAATAATGCTGTCCTGGTTAGATTTCAGGTTTCTCTATAACAGGAAATGGCACACAAGGTTCTTGCAACCAAAATCAAACCCGCAGCCTACTGAGCAACAGTCATGTCAGTCATTCTGGAAAATGCAACCAGGCTTACATTTTACTATGGGAACTAATAAAAAAGAGTAAACAAATATTTCATATTCACTTAAGGATTGCGAAGCATATGTATAAGCCATTATTTGGTCTGCAACTAGTTGCAACTTACCAGTACTTAAACAGAATTGTTATTAAAAACCTTTCAAATAAATAGAAAGGTTCCTTTCTTAAAACAAATGCAAACAAACCCTCCACCAAACAATGAATATGCGGGTCATCTATAAAAGGCAAAGATATCTCTCCCTAATGCTATTGTGAATTGAGGGCAATCACAAGTTACACATTGTTGTACGGTATCAAACTGGGTAATGAAGTTCAGCTACTACAAGAGAAACTCATTATCTTGCCTGTGAACTTCACTCAGAAGGCAGAAGTACTTACAGACAGGAAAGGTTTGTGTCACTGTGAGCTCAGCAGGCTGTCCACCTCTGGGCATTTCCACCAGGTCTTTGTGTCCCAGGTTTCTGCTTGCCATCAGGAGCATCCCACCCTGCAAACCACAGATGGCTCAGTCCAGGCCACACTGAACTGAGATCTTCCAGACTGCAATCAAATGCAAAAGCAAACCCTTGCAAGCTGAGAGAGGGAGAACAGCTGCACTTGCTGTGAGGTGTGAGTGGTAAAAGTGATAGAAAAGTGTCAGGAGAAAATTGCTCAGCCACATCTGTGCTCACCAGAGGGCCAGTGTGGGAAAATCAGACAGCTGAGACTTGACTAAGCAAAGATACCTATGGTCTGATTTCTAGCAGCCCTGGACAGTGCAGTGCATGCCAAGGACACACAGATGGGAAAAACTAAAACTTGGTATGCTAAGTCATTTGGCAAATGCATGAATTGTACTCAGTGCTGACAGGGAGAGCCTGAAATCAAACACATGAATGCCCCTTGTCCTTAGCCAACAGGAGGGACTGACTGGAACATGCCTAATTGAGGCTAATAATCAAAGGAGGAAAACAGAAGTAGGGCTGGCATCTCCTTAGGTTAACAGCTGCTTGCTTGTCTGCAGAGGGACTGATCAACTTGCAAGCAGCCCTGGAAAGAGCTGATCAATACAAAACTGCCACTGAGCTCCAGAAGCCATTCACACAGACTGTGGGTTGTGTGGCTGGTAAGTGTGGGGGAAGTTGAGGAGGAGCAAGGGCTTCCCACTCTGTTTAGGAAATAGCAGCAATGAGGTCATTTTCCATTCCCTCACAAGTGCTATGCACCCTGTCCAGGTGTACGTGTGCCATTGTGAGACAGGCTGGAGGCAGAATGAGCCAGCCTGCCTGCAAGCAGCTGGAGGAACACTGCTGGCATGCTGCCTTTCTCATATGAACGCAGCTGGTAAGACAGCAATAAGCTCCACTGTCTCACAGGTCTGAGGGGAGTGGTGGGAATGGTACAGCATTTACTGACATTTCTGCAAGCTTCCTTTATCATCTTTAATATCTGGTTTGCACTGTTCAGCATTTCCTACACCACACTGCAAATCACCTTTGGCTGTGTTCAGCAAATGAAGTGAAACACTTTTCTCACTAAATCAGAACCAGCCATGGTAGAAGGTTCTTGTAAGGCACTGATGGACAAGTGCACTGCTGCAGCATCCCAGCATTGCATTAAAGGAAGGTTATTTACAATTTTGAAATATCCCTGCACTGTTATTGAATATTATTTCTAATACTGAAATAGCACCTGCTGACACCCAGCCCAGGGAAGGCAGTCCACCATGCTGCTGTCTTTGAGAGCTGGAGCAGGGTCCAGGCACAGGCTCCCCACAGATCTGTGCTAACAAAGACATCTGAAAGCATTAGCTTGCCTTCACAAATTGTACATCTAGTCAAAATCAAAACCAAATGGAGCATTTTTCCAGAGAGGTTGGAGGTCTAGAACAGCCTGTCAGCCCAAGAGTACAGCAGTCATAACCCAGAGCATGGCAGGGATAGTCATGGGTATGATCTGTTGCCTTCTCAAAATCCCTGCACAAGAGCTGAGTTTGCTGAAGAGGATGGGGCCTTTTTGGTCACTCATGAGGGTGATGTTGTCCTTCCAAGAGAAGCGTACACTTGTGCTCAGTTGCAAGCCAAGCCTGGCTGCTGGCAATTTAACTGTCAGTGATTAAATCACCAGTTCATGCTAGATGAGAAGCTAGTCCACAAAAGCTAGAGAAGTTCATCTGGCACTAGTTTGTACACTGGACAGGTCCTGCATTCCAAACCAGCATGGTCTCTGCATGAGCAGGTTGCTGCCAGCCTCCAAGCAATAAAATCTGCAGAGAGGTGCAGGGGGTCATGTGGAATCACCCAGACCTCCACTGCCTCTAAACCAGGCTTCTAAAACCCCAAACAGCCCTGGGAGTAACTCCCACATACAACCAGAGGAATAATCCTTCAGAGCAATCTCAGGGGTAGAAGTAGTTTGAGGGATTGTGCTGCTGCTGTTGCCGAAGAACTCAATAGGAAATTAAATACAGCACAGCAGAAAAAGCAAGCTGCAGTGCATGGCCCACATTTACAGAGGTGTTTTTGTCAAGCTGGCACAGACAGATAGATTTTGCAGGCAAACCTACTCTAGAGATGGAGGGAGGAACAGCAAGATTCAGCTTGTAGCGGGCCAGGAATGCAAGTCCCCAGGACCTTAGATGCAGTACCACCTTGTAGGGCTGGGACAACAAATCCTCTCCCCTGCTCTGTTCTGTCACTTGCTCACAATGGGGCAGAGCAGAGCTCACCCAGTGTCTTCCACTCCTCCACATCCCCCTCAGGTTGCAGGGACTTGCTTAGCAAAGCCTCTTCCAGTGCAGGATGGGGTGACTGCTCCAAGCAATACCAGGGACCTCCTTCTCCTGCTGGGACAGCAACCTCTGGCCAAAAGAAAGGGTGAGGGCTGCACTGCTACAGGGACAGAGTAGGGCCATGGCAGCACAGCAGTCCTGGGGAGACAGTGAGCCTTCGTTCCACCCTAGTGTGTTGCAGAAGAGGACATGGTAAGCCATGCCCTGAGCCTTTTTCACCATAGAAGTGGTCAGAGAGACCAAACAACAGCACAGGGCAATTAAAGGCAGAAGTAAAACATGCTCATGGTGACAGGGAAGTGCTACTGTGCACTTTTCCCAGTAACTGCTGGAAGCAAAGCAAGTATGTGAAAAGGGCAAAAGCAGATGGAGGTGACTCAGTGACTAAGAAAAATAAACAATGAGTGTTTCACAAGGATGAAAGTGAAGAAAACAAATGCCAAAAAGGAACACCCCACCTGCCACTGTAAATACCAGCCAGGAGCTCACCTGGTAGGACGGCTCTGCAGGCTGTGGTGCTGTGAAGGCCACGACTTCCCAGGACTCACTGAGGCTTCTCCAGAGGCAGAAAGAAGCTGGGTGGTAGAGCTGCAGGCACTGCCAGCCCTAGTGTAGGTGGTAGAAACCGCCCTTGCTTCCTCCCCTTCCGCTCTCTTCAGAAGATTAAATTAACAGCACTCCAATGAACTCATCTGCCCCCCAGCAGTCAGATCTCTCACCTGCCCTCTGAGCTTTTAGGCTCATTCTGCCAGCGTTGCTGCTTGCTGGTCATTGCTTCTTCGAGCAGCTGGAGGAGGGCTGCACACCCAGGTCCAGCTGCAGCAGCTGTAGGCCAGATCTGCCAATTGCCACCGTGCTTGTGACAAACTCAGATGAGCAAGCAACGATGGTGCTCCCCATCTGGGCCTGCCTTGGGGACAGCACTGTCCCCACGGCTCTGAACCCCCAAGGTGGTACTTGCCCCTCAGCCTAGCCCATCTGCTGCTGCCATGGAGTCCAAAGCAGGCCCCCAGGCCAGACTGGCAGCAGCCAGGCTCTCCAAATCTCTCCCTGCAGGAGCAAGCTCAACACTGCACCAGCCCCACCGAGCACCAAACAGGGTCCCAGCAGGGCACTGCCCCTCTCCTACAGGGAAGCTGCGTTGATGCTCCCCTTCCTGTGGCTCTACAGCTCTGAGGGGCTTGCTGCAGCCTGGCAAGGCAAGATTCTGCCATAGATTCTGGCTTTGTCCAAGTGCTGTCTCTCTCAGTACCAATAAACCTCCAGGAAATGTGCAAGGAATATTCTCTGGCTCCATAATGGAAATACTGGCCCAACCAGGCAGGCTTGGCCAATATACCCTATGAAAATCAAGAACAGCGGTAACGTGGTATCCCTAGTTCCAAATACACGCGTAAGAAGCTACAAACCTGCTGGGAGCAGAAAGCAGGGGCGGCTGTCACCTCTTCCCAGTTTTATTCTTGGGAAAACAGTCAATACCCAGAGACTGTGTAGCACTCACACAGTGACAGAAATCAATACTGAATGCTTGGAACTGCACCTGTGGGGATTTTTAACTCCCACTTCATCATCAGCCCTGCTAGTGAACTGTGCAAACTACTGCTCTTTTATGCTGGTATTTTTGCTCTTCCATTTCCAATTTTAAGCATTTCCTTAGTTAGCCAAGAACAAATTTTGCTTAAGTCTCTTAAAACAGTACCAGTTTCAGAAAGATCAATGAAGCTCTCACTGCTGCTACAGGCACAAGGCAAGAAGTTAGAAATCACTTTGCTCATGACAATAAGATGTCTTTAGAGCAGCCTCTCCAGTTCACTCCAGCAGAATTATAATCACCTTGGAACAAAGCAATTATTTATTTCATCTTTCCCTTTACTGTAGGAGAAATTATTTTTAACTGAGCCCAAATCCACTTGTATTCAAGTGGATTGCTAATTAAGCTACAGATGTCTCCTGATGGCAGCAATTATTTCTAGTACCTTTAATGAGCTTGTTACATTCCTTAGTTATTGTTATGAAAAGTTATATTAAAAACTTTGCCTAATATTATACAGCTCCTGGAGGAATAACTTTCTTGATCTGTTCTGGTTTGATTAAAGGGAATGACTGATTCCTTTCTTAGCAATATTTCTCAAGCTCTTTGTGGTTCATTCCCCTTTTCTTTTGTTAGCACTTTTAACAAGTCTGATCGAATTTTTCATATAGGTCTTCTTTTCCAAACATTTCTAATTGATTTTGCTCTCCCTGAATTCTCCAGTGCCTTTGCTTGGTTTATTGCATACTTTTTCCTCTCTTTTCCAGTGATTGACTCTGTCTAGAACATATACTTTACTTACAACAGGGACTCAGTGCCTATCAGAACTCTATGGGATGTTGAGGTTGTTGTTGTAATTTGTTGCAGATATAAGAAATCCATGTCCTTACATTGGAACTTGAGGAAAACTTGCTCCAGTGCACAGAAAATAAGGATCTCCTTGAAACACTGAACGCAATTAAAAGAACAAACTAAGTAAGACAACTAAGCACAGCTTCCCATATCCTCTCCTCTCTCCTCTGCCTTTTTATCCAAAATCCATGCATGCTATACAACAAGCAATATTATCCAGGGAATAAAGAACTTCATTCCATTTCAAACCAAAGGATCACTTTTTTTTTTTAAATCTGTATTTATTGTGTTTATATTCCCACTCTATTCCTCCTCAAGTCTCCTACCATAGGCAAGAGGTGCACAGAAAGCACATCAGTGGTTATGACTACTTCTCATGGTGTAGTACCATTTTCAGGAGCATCAGAGTTCATAGGAACATGTGAACTTTCTTTCAGAATCACAAGCAATTACGATTAAACTCGAGTCAAACAGATTCCTGCCCAGCACAACACATCACGGAAAGCAGCCGTAGGTTCCAGGTGCCAATTCCTGATCAAGCAATTAAAACAACACAGTTCAGAGAAGCATTCAGCGACGATCCCATTTTTCTCACATTGAAACCAAAGGAAGGCTTTGGAGCACCTTCAGCAGGAGCAATTAGAGCAGGTAAATGTAGCAGCTTATAAGTTTCCCAACCAGTCCCTGACCACCTAACCCAAACATGAAACACATGAAAGCATAGCTGGCAGGCTAGCTTTCAGCAAAGCTTATTTTGCAGGAACTGCTGATTCACTGAAACAAGCCTTTTGCAGAAATGCAAAGTTTTTGCTAAAATATTTCAAGTCCTGGGACGGCATTTCTGGATGACACTAGCGAGATAAAAGAGCTGGTCCAATAGCTCAGCAATGTGGTGAGACTAGCAGGGCCAGAATTTAGGTCTGAGAGCTCAGATTACTGAGTAGCTGTGCATGCAGGCTGTGAACTATCTTGCAGTTCTGCTCTGCCTTCAAAATAAGAATGAATAAAAAAGCCTTAATTTCTTATTGTCAAACAATCAGAAGAGCTCATCTTCCAGTCACTCTGTGAGCAAAGGGCTAGAGGAAATTAAGTAATAAAAAGGAACTTGCTCAAGTTTGCAGAATCCTCAAAAGTGTCTGGACCCTGGTAGTCTCCAGTCTGATCTCCCATGAGGAGGACTGCCACCTCCATTAGAGCAGGTCACATGTGGCTTCATTCAGCCATGCCATGAACATGAGATCTGTTCACCTGCTAAGGTACCTGTTCTCCTGCAGTATCACCCTCCAAGGGACATCATTCCTCCTCATGTTCAACCTCCCATGCCACTTGCCCTAATGCCTGTGCCCACCACAACACAGAATCTGGTTCTGCCATCTCTATGGCTCTTTAAGCAATTGTACTGCTACTGGATCCGCTTTCACTCTCTCTTCAGGCCTGACAACTGCCCTTGTGCCAAGGACATCTCTGACCTAAGGGATGCCTCCCCCCTCCTTTTGATGTCCAGACACACCCTGCCATGCAGAAGGCTCTACAGTAAGGGTAAGCAGAGACATCTTGCATGTTGGACTGAGTCCTGGCATGGGTGGCAGCACTTCCTCAGCTCCCACTACAGAGTTTTAGTCTAACATGAGCCAGCACAATATCATTCTTTTGGAGAGTGGTGTGAACTCTGTTCTCAAAATAACATTTCTTTCAGTTCAAGCATTTTAAACAAGTGCAATTAAATGCACTGAAAACGCTACTGGAACACAAAGGCTGAAAATAAAAACACAAAATGACAGGAGTCACTCACAAGAAAAGCTCCTGGAAGAAATTCCCACTCACCCACACTGCACAATCGTCAAAGTGACAGCTTGCATTTTGAAGCCAGATAAACAAGCCACAATTCGGCCTTTTTCCCACAGCCAGAAGTCTGCACACATGAACAATTCTATCAGCACTAGAAGAGGCACCATTTGGAAACTCTCTGATCTGCATCAACAGGTAGGTCTCCGGTTACTATTTGTTACAAATGCAATTACTTAGGGGTGTAAGTTTGTACCTACAACTGCTAAACCACTCCTAGTTTATACCACAGAATGTAAACTTCAAAAGAAACATGTGCAGTTCAGGTTCATGGATGCTCTCAAGAACTAATACTGTCCTTAATCACGATAAAAAATCTGAATTTTAAATTTATAGCCTTCACCTGACAATAACAGCATCCTGAATATGCTGGGCTTTTTAAAATGCACTGAATGCTCAGACTTCAGTAAAAAAAATTTATTTTCAATATAAAAGTGCCAAAATATCCACCAACATTGTAATCTATTCAGCAACCAGCTTACTCTAGTAATCAAAATTGCAAGCATCTTTATTCACATTTTTAAATCAAATTCCTTTCACACATTTCCACAATAACCCGAGTCCCTTGAAAGTGGGAAATTTGCATTTCGATTGGCTGCTGTAGTCCATATGTCCAAGTTCATGTAGGCACGGAAAGGGTTAAACCTTGGATAGTATTCCTGCTTACACATAACTGCCTGGTTCTCCACATGGGTTGAATGTTGAGTTGTGGCACTGACGGGGCAGCAGCTTTCATAAACATCACTCTGAGGTGCCCAGATGGAACCAAAAAGTCCAGACATTGGAGACAAGCTTCGGGTGCTTGAGAGGTAGGGCTGCAGAGCAAGATAAAACCAGCATGGGAAACTGCAACAAGGACCATTTGCCAAGGCAAATCTGGAAATGCTAAGTACTTAAATGTGAGGGAGGAAGCAGCATTTAATGCAGGAACTTAAGAAATCCACAAGTAGAAAATTACACAGTAGTTTACAAAAAAACTGCCAAAAATATTACAGCAGCATTATGTCACACATGTGCATGCAAATGTGTTCAAAGGCCCTTCACTGAATGAAGTGACATGAGCTCCTCCCTGCACAGATACTACTCTAACAACAATATACTACTCAGTTCTGGTCAGGAAAATAGAGGAGAACTGGAAGACACACAAAGATCACCATGCATAACTTTGAGAATTAAAAGAGAAGGATGCCTAGAAATGACAAGACAAGGGCTGAAGTATGTGTCAGTCCAGAAAGACTGTGCATGCTGGGAGCAGAAAGGGATATTCAGTGTGAAAAATGAGACTAAAATTTGGAGCTACAGAATTTAGTTAGAAAATTTTGGAAGCTTATAAAGAACCTCCTGGAGAGCAAGATGTGTTAGTCTGCAAGGAAGTCTCTCAGCGAAGGTCATGGAAGTCTTGGGACTTTTAAAACTGAATGAAACATTGAAATGTATTGTGGAGAAAAGCTCGCCAGGGAAATGAACTGAATTATCTAATGCATTTTCCAATCTCTACCTTCTGTGTTTCCTGGCATTCCTGAATAAAATATGAAATAAAGCCATGTTTATTTTAGGAAAAAGTCTTCTACCAGTTTTGCCACTTTTTAACACAATTTTCATTTTTGCAGTTGAAAATATTTCTTGCTTTATTTAGTTTTATTCAAAATAAACCTACAGTAAATGAAAAAAAAATCAAAATTCTAATATGAAGAGTTTTGAAATAAGAGCAGAAGAGAAGATGGTTACAATTAAAGACCACCTTGAGCTGGAGTTACTACACTGCACTACGAGATGACATAAACATGGCTAGTCTGGAACACAACAGGTCAAAGTTGGGATTCTGAAATCTGCAGAAATCCAGCTTAAATCACTTGGATTTCCTACCAAAAAAAACCCCTGTCTAAGTCACTAGAGCAGCTGTCCATTCAGCTCTTCAGTTTTCAAATCTCTCTGGGTTTTGCTGTCAGCACTTTGTGTTTTGCCCTCAACTGGACACATTGATTTTGACAGAAAAGAGTCTCGGTAGACTACATAAGCCCAAAACGTTTTTCCATAAGCTGATTTTAGTCAATTTTCAGGCCAAAGGATCATCTTAAAATTTTGCAGACAAGGTTGGTAACATCCTTGACAAACAGCTGGGAAAAACCTGGGCTACCAATGCCAGTGTTAAACACATACATCAGGCTACTTAAAAGATTCATGCAAGCAACAGGGAAAAGACAGGAATAAAGTAGAAAGGCTTTGAAGGAGCATGCAAAGGCAGTGACTCACAGTGACAATACTCACTGTGGAGTTGACATAACTGGCAGGCTCCCAGGCAGGTGGCATGTTGGGAGGAGCATTCCAGGTGGAGGGACAGTTCTGGTCTATGAAGGCTGTATTCTGCACTGCTGCAGTACCTGGGAAGCCACTGGGGTAGTTCATGTTTTCTGCAATTTAAAAAATCAGGAAGACAAGCTAAGGCTTTTGCAACATAAAACACTAACATTTCTGCAGAGGAACGCTGAATCTTCTTGAGAGTGTGCCAGGCTGGGACTGAATCCTTCAGTGACTTCATGCAGCATCAGGGTAGCACAGCAGCTAAGTGTATCAATTTCTGTCAACAGGACTACCACTCTGTATTAGGGATCCACTAACAAACTGTTACCAGGAGGACAAGATAAAGACTTGGCAGTCCCTCTACTGGAGAAGAGACTCTTTATTAGACAGAACATGCATGGCAGAACCTCCCCAGGCCTCAACGCCAACATGTCTCAGCTCTAAGCACCTGAGGGATCAGCATGCTGCCTGGGATACTGCAGTCTGACCTTTCATTATTACTTAGGTAGGTAATGCTAAAGAATTCTAGATTGCTGCCCAAGCCAAGAAACTCTAGGCTGGAAAGGTAATTGGTCACAAGAGGCCTTGTATTTCACACACTGGAAGGCAGAAGCCTGCCAGAGGAGAAACAAAGAAGATTGTGCAAAAAGATACGTGTAATACTGTAGGCACAAGCATTTCTCTCTATTCCCTCTGAGAGTCCTGCATGCTGCCTTTTCAGGCTTAATAACTCTACACAAAGGCCAATCTTCTCATCCACCACATGCAGTCATTGTTTATTACTACAGAGCACTCAGTAGGAAAATGTAAAGTCCACTTAAGCAATGAGCACCTGTGTGTGTATACACCAGCTCAGCTTTTTGTTCTATAAAAGGTGAGAGGAAAATAACCATGCTCTGTGATAATTAGTAAGCTTTATTTCATCTTACCTTCTGGGAAAGCACCATATTCATTCATCTCTAGTGGACAATACATGTTGGAAAATTGGCTATCACAAGCTGCATTCCAGTCAATGAAGCTGTCTCAAGAAAAAGAAAAATCTGAAACTATTTGCAGAACTTCTGAAAATTATTTAGAAATATTTATTTAACATAAAGCTGCTGCATGCAAAACACCTGTAACTGATCATGAGGCTTTTTACATTCTACTTGTCAATTTTGCCAGTATTGACTCTGTGCCAGTACATAACCATAGTGTAATCTCTCTCTCAGAGCATTTTTTGCTCTGGGAAAATGAACTTATGATGATGCTACCAGAATCATGCAATGCCTAACTGGGTTCAACTTTTTTCCCTGTAAAAAGAAAGTAACTGTACTTCTTCCCCACAATCATGGATAATGTGATTTGAGGTGGAAGTCTTATTCAAATGCTTAAAATGCAGATTTCTATTTTCCCAAAAAAATGTGCTAAAATTCTGTTACAGTGGCTATTTTCTAAGCTACACATAGATTTCTAGGGGTTATATTTCTCTAATTAAAATAATTTCAGAATTTCAAGAGGATTTTTCCAAAAGTAATTCCTGAACACATATCAGTAGTAAAACAGGCAGCAAGTTTGGAGTAGTCCAGCTCTGGATCCAATCTGCACAAGGTAGGCATATAAAAGGATCTCATATGAAGCTGCCCTACTTCAATTTTACTATTTAGACAAGCAGCTATCTTGTCACTATTAAATATCAATCAATAATTGTATGGATGTACATGTATTTTTGCATATGGATATCCAAATCAAGATAGGTGTATGAAAGCAGTCACAGAATGGGTAAGGCTGGAATGGACCACAGTGGGTGGTCATCTGGTCCAGCCTCCCTACTCATGCAAGGCTGTCCCACAGCACATGGCACAGGATTGTGTACAGAGGGTTCTTGAATATCTCCACTGAGGGAGATTCCACAACCTCTCCGGACCATCCATTCTGGTGTCCAGTCACCTGCACAATAACCAAGTTCTTCCTCATGTTCAGGTGGAACTTCCTGTGCATCAGGTTCTGCCCACTGCATCTTGTGCTACTGCTTGGCATCTCTGAGCAGAGCCTGGCTCCATCCTCTTGGCACCCTCCCTGCAGGCACTGTCAGACACTGATGATGTCCCCTCTCAGTTTTCTCCAGTCTGAGCAGGCCCAGCTCCCTCAGTCCTTCCTTGTCAGAGAGATGTTCCAGACCCTTAAACAACTTTATAGCTCTCGGCTCAATGTGCTCCAAGAGTTCCCTGTCTCTGCTGCACTGACTGTGGAGTCCAGAACTGGACACAGCACTCCAG
>VWYI01041631.1:0-16499 GCA_013399455.1 Anthoscopus minutus
GGAGCTTGCTTATCTACTACATTAATGGTACGAGTCTTCTCTCCCGGCGAGAATAGCGACGTAAACTAATACTAGCTTTTGAAATTCATCCCTCAAGAGAAATCATATATTTGAAAGATACCTATTTTTCTCTTTTCTCTACTGTCTTTAGAGATAGATGAACCTCTAGGTGTTTTGAGAAATATTTGGAGAACATTAAATTTGAGATTTATGAGCCTTGTTGCTGTAACAATTAGGTAGGCCAGAGTATGCATTAGTGGGCTGCCAGTGCTGCTCTTCGATGGATAGAGGCACTCAGCCTTCGGTTTTGGTCCTCAGAATGTCTTCAGAAGTGTGTGCCAATTGCCTTCTGATGCACAGCCAGTAGTGACTTACTGTTACATTCAATTCACAGATGATTATTACAAAGGTAGCTTATTTGTTAGCATGATTTTCCACACTGCTGCTTGAAGAATTTTAACAGCGTCCACTAAACTCCCTCAGGTGTAGTTCAGAACGAATAAAATTCTGCTTGATTATGTTTACAAGAGTCTCTGTGCCCACTGCTGAAAACAGCATATTCCTTTGGCTCCTCTCTATGCACATGACATGCACAGTTATTAGCTGTGTAGGGCTGTGCTTTATCATCGACCAGTTGGTTGCTTTTATTTTAGTCTGTATCCTAATTCAGGTGTTTTCATTTTGCAAGGAAAATAGACACACTTAGCCTCTCTAGCTGCTGTCTTGCAGCTGCTGCACCTCAGAGCTTGCCAGCCGAATAAATTGCCCTCCTGTTTTTTCTTGACCTGTTGTTTCCTGTCCTCACTCTTACGAACTTCTGCAGTGACTGCTACTACCAGAGTCTTATTAGATCCTTTCTCTTCCTTTGTTTAATGATGTTCAGTCATTTCCCACTGCATTCTACCCTTCAAATGACTGGTTCATACGCTTTTCACTCTTCTCATAATGAGATGCAGAGCTTTCATGACAGCTGGGTATCTCTGGGGCCTTACTGCAGGTTGAACATTAAGTTATAAAAACAATAGTTTTGTGCATGTCTGAAAAGGCTATGATGTGCAGTAGCTTTGCTGTAATAGCTAACCTTATCCAGCACAACTTTTCCATTTAATACAAACAGAAACCAACTTTAAATTGTAACACCAGAAACCTTAAGTTGGAAGCTTCTTTGTTTTTATTTAACACTGAGTGAATGTTGATTTTCCAAGACATTAGATATTGGCTTGGACATAATTTATGTTTTTGGGGTTACTGATCAAGAATACAAGTATGTGTCTTCAAATTTCTGCTGTCTCACCTCTAATTTGGAATTTAGCTGAAGGCGGTATATTAAAGGCAAAAGTTGCAGCATTAAAATCTCTGAAAGCCAAATGCTATGATTTTCTTTCCCTCTTCTAGCTCTGTTCCAGATTACCTAAATAAACTGCTGAATTGGCAATTTCTGTTAAACACCTAGAAGATGATTAACGTGTTATGAATAATGTCATGATAGCTGGCTGAAGGGCGTCTCTTCCTCATGAAAAACAACTAGAATCAAGAACATTAACTTTATAGCAAGCTTTATCAATGTTAACTCACTGAAAGCAGGCAATATGTCTGACTTGCTGGTTTCCAGCTTTTAATTAAGGCAGTTAAACAAAATGTGATCTATTCTTTCCCCCTTTATTTATAGATTTAATTATCAGTAGTTAATTAAGCTAAAATTCTATAAATATATGCTACTGACCTCGTGGCTGCAAGTGGGAATTATATTTTAGCTTAAGATTGATTCTTGGTAAGTAAAGTAATTTTTCAGTGTTGCTCCATAGTTTGTACTTGGCGATTCCATAGACACAAACTCTTAATCTCCCTCAGCGTTCCTTAGTGTTAGTGAATAAAGTGATATTTATTTAGGTATTTATAATTCCTCATCATGGTCTAATCCTGGCCAGTAACTAAGCAGCAACTAAGCTCTTCTTTCCTTCCTCCCCTGATGGGATGGGGAGAGAATCAGAAGATTAATAGTGAGAACTTATGGGTTGAGATAAAGGCAATTTAATAGGTAAAGCAAAAGCCTTGGATTTTCAGTACCCAGCCTGTGGTATGTGCCCACCACTGACCTCCCTATAGTTGCAAACCTGTAAGGATAGGTTCTTCTAAGGGTTCTTTTGCAATTTGATACGTTATTGAAAGAAGGATTATACCTGTACTTAAACATATTTGAGCCGGAAGAGCAGCACTGATGCATATGTGTCCTGTTATGAGTAGGTGTGATAGGTGAAACTGGTATTTAAAAACAGCTTTAAGGTTTTGGCTGTGGACGGGATGTCTTACAGCCCATCTCCTGTTAAACTTTTTTAGACTTTTTCCATGAGGACACTGTCACCTCTCCAAAGACTGATGTAGTTTACACTCTGGTGTAACTGTCTCTAGGACACTTAATGGCAGCTCAGAGAATTAAGAATATAATTTATTTAGGGAAAAAGGAAATCCAGGCAAGAGAGATGATTTAGGGCACTGTAGTGCTCGCCCAGCAGTTCAGCTCAGAAAACTTCTTTTTAAAAGAAAAAAAAATTGAACAACAGGATGACACAGTATTCCATACAAAATCTGAAAATGTTTAGCAGAATGAGACTTCAGTACAGCTATATTTTTCACCCTAATGCATATGACTCTCCCAATGACCTTTTGAAATTCTTCATGCATATTTAAAGGCAATTTTAGCAGCATTTAATGTTAAGTTTTAGTGTGTAAAAAAAAAAAATTCTACTGACTTCCATGGGATCATAAAAATAAAATCAATATTGAATGTTGTTAAACACCTGTCCTTTAGTAAACTTATGAAAACACACTTTCCTTCTGAGCCACAGATGTACTTACTTAGACTTAATTCTCATCTTCTACTAATCTTCTGTGTCTGCTTCCCCATAATGAAGATAAGGAGCGATCTCTAGCCTTTCTAAATTTCTGTGGGAAACAGTGATTGGAATCTTATCCTTTGCGCAGCTTTTAGAATACTAGAGTTCGTGAAAGTGTTTTATAATGAGATGTGTTTTCTCCTGTTACTAGGATTTTAATTAAATTATTTTTCAGAGTTTAATGGCTCTGCTAGAGCTATAGACAGCTAGAGCTGTCTATAAAATATCACTGATTTTAGATTTTTATTATGTATAGATTCCAAAACTGAGACAACAGGGAAAAGCATTTTTCTTTTCATTCCCCTATGGACAGTGCATTCCTTCTGCCCTACTGAAGTATTCAGAGGGGAAAAAAGCATGTCTGAGAAATTACATTGATTTTTGGAGAAAAGGTTGAACCATGTTAGTCTGTGAACTGTGCCACACAGATGAAAGATTAGCTCATGCTTGAAAGCTCTTCATTCAGGGGGCGAAGAGACTAGAGAAAGAATAACACAGTGCTGGAAAGAAGCACAAAATAACTGAAGGATGGTATTGCTCAAGGTGAAAACCTGCTGTCTGAGAAGGCTAAGCCTAAGCAATGCCGGCTTTAGAAGAATTATGGAGAAGCAGATGTGTTTGATGTAGCATCGTTGTAGCTGGTACTTAGAAACAGAGGGGATAGATTTCTGTAACTCCTTAATTGGAAAGTTGATCACTGAACAATATCATTTCATCACATTTCTTTTGTCAGACAGCATGAATAGAGAAGAATTCATGCATAATCTTGTCCTGATGTATGGCTTTTTCTCCCTGACTCCCACTGGCTTCAGTGAACACTGAAGGAAATTCCTGCCTTTCAAAACTGACTTTAATTAGCTTAACCTATTACCTAGTGACATCCATATTGGTGTGGTTCTTTTGGAAAAAAAAGTTATAGTAACAGAGTATTTCTACAGTTAGTCTTTATGAATGACTGAAACTGTTAGTATAAAATCCAAAAATCTAGTATATTTTGGTATCTGCACCCAATGATATCCTAGCTTCTTTGGGACTTCAGTAGATGAGGTCTGTATGACAGAATTTTAAAATAAAAATGAAGTTACACAATAATTTTAACCTAAACACTGAAGTGATATTTGACTGTAGGCTAACCAGATCTGAATTCAGTTAGGGCAGATAGCTGAGCTGTTAGTGATAAGTACAGGGTTAAAATATTTCTAATCGAGGGAGAGGGCTTACTAGGTGCTGGGAATGTTTAGGTAGAACTACCTGTACTATATGGGTGATCGATAGCTGTATCTACGTAACCCTTTAATGACTACGACAAATGATTTTATTGTGATATTATTACTATCAATTATGAGTAATGTGGTTGGGGTAATTTAATTATATTTGGGAAAACTCATGCTTAGGTAGAATCAATGTATACAATAGAACAATGTAAGTTTAATGATTAACATGTAGTTTTATAACATACATATATAAAAGATGATCACTCCGAACCTATGTCGGAGTCAGATACGGGTTTGTACCCTGACTCCCAGAGCTCTTCAATAAAGCGCCTGCATATAATCATTCTGTGATTATGTGTCCCTGAATGCTGACATTAGGAAACTGAACCTATCTACTCTGTCCTGGCAGACAGGAATTTATTCTAGACATTTCACTTTTCCACATATACACTGAGTTGAGGAGATCTGGAGTTGTGAACATGTGGAAGATTCCCACCTCTAATTGTAGCTGATGGGCCATGACTAAAGGAGGAGTGAAGCCTGACCTAAACGAAAGAGTATTTTTCTGTAAAGTACATAAAAGGAATGCTGCCCAAGGCAAAATTGAGAGAATCAGAGCAATTGGTTCCAGGACTAATATCCAGAGAGAGTAGATAATCTGTGCAAGTCTGTATGTGAATGTTTGCTTGGTGGAGCTCAAGGAACAGGACACCTATGAATTTGTGCTGTGCAGCTATAGAGAAAGCTGGACTCTGGACAGGGATTTGTAGCACTGAAGGCAAAAAAAAGATCACAGCTTTAGTCTAGGCAAATGTGAAAAAAATCAAACTGCAAAAGAAATTTCTCCTGTGTGGTTTAGGAGTGATGTTTAACTTGGACAAAACATGGAAAATGAGGAGTCTTTTATTCTAGAACTGTAAGATACTGTATAACAGTTTAGTATTCCCAACTGTGGGATATCTATATTGAATTTCATTTGGTAATCTAAAAAATAGTTTTTGGTGTCTGGATAAGATGTAACATCCCTTCTTGGCAAGGGCTGGTGTTTTTGTGGTTGTTTTTTTTTCTTTTTTGTTAAAGCAATTTAAAGGGTACAACATATGTACAACATATTTTTTGGTCATCTTCAGGGAAAATGTAGTTCTAGTCTGAATCAGCCTAACTTCAGCTTCCAGCCATGGTGGTGTCTTGCTGTGTGTTGTGCAATTTCCACATGTTTTTTGGATTCCCCCAAGCCACTGCATGGTCGGTACAGGGTTTCTGACTACACCTGGAGATTTCCAGGGGGACAACAGGTGATAGGGTTACATGGGTGTCAATCTGGCTTTTCCCACACCCCCTCTCCCTGGATTGGTAAACTGGCTAGTCCCTTCCCCTTGCTCCACCCCCAGGGATAAAAAGGGACGGTGGGCGGAGGAGGGGAGAGGTTCATCCTGAGTTTCCTAGAGTACACATCAGTCTCACCAATGGAATAGAATAAAATCGGAACCTGAAACTCAGAACGGACTTTGCATCTTTCCTTCGCCTCGTCTGGGTTCTGCAAAGAGGAACATTCAGGAGGTAAAAGCTGGCTTTTCCAACTTGCAAGGGGAAGTCCTCATTTGCTGCAGCCCCGACTGCAGCCTGCCCGGACTTGCTCGACTGCGTGCTCCTGGCTTAGCAGCAGTCGCTGAAAAGCCGAGAAACCAGGGCAAAGCTCCCGGGGAGAGTGAAGAGCCCTGATAGCTGCATTTTTCTTTTCTGTGGTAAAGGACCATCTACTGTCAGAAGTTAGTTCATGGCATGAGTACTGACAGATCTTGATTGAGTCACCTTTTGGCCTGCTTTTTTGTACATGACTTGCATTGAACTTTGATGTCTCTTTTGCATAATTCTGTTTTTTCCTTTCTTTAAACTCTGACTTTTGTCAGTATGCCAAAGTGGAGAGGCAGAAATGGGCAAACTAGGTGTGTGTAATAGTGTCAAAGGGAATTTTTGGTAAGATTCTTACTTATGACATCTGCCAAGACAAATCTGCCACCACTATTTGTGTCTTTGTACTTTCATGCTACGAATGGATTGCCACTAAATTTCCTTGCTGGGAAGTAGTGTCCTTTTTTTTTCTCTCCCTTCTAAATTTTTTTTCTTTCTTTCCTTCCTGACTGCAGGCTACATTTGACCTTTGTGGAAGAAAGATCTAGTCTGCCTATAAGTTTGATTTACTGTACATGGTCATTTGCATAGTTTTTCCATGATACTCTGTTTCAGCCCATTACATCTGCCCATACTCATCAGTAAAATTTCATGGGTCTGTAGTAATGACATTTGTGTTAGCATAAAGTGGAAACTAAAATATTTTTTAATTAGAGGAAAAAGAAATACAATCCCTGAATTACATCCTGCTTCAATCTCTTGTACTTTGTGTCTCATAATGATGTATATTTGATCTGGACATTTTCCCTGAGTGCAGTATGAAAGGTAATTTGGAATTAAGGGCTACTTTTCTCTGGAAAACTCCAGACTGCTGACAGCTGAATAAATATGGAATGATTCCATGATACTGGCACCTTGTAAAGCAATGCTGACTGGACATCCTGCCTTTAAGTAGCTGAGATATATTTAATGATCCCTGGTGAAAACTGAGAGATACTTTGACAGTCCCCATTTGTACTGGCAGCCTTGCTCCAAGCTGAAACTATCAGGCATTGATTTATTTCAACCTGTGGCCGTTTGATGCCTCTTGAACAGCCCACAAGGCTGCCTTGGCTGTGGCCACCCAAGGACTGACTGACAGATAGATGCTACACTCTCATCTACCAGAGAGAGGAAAATGGAAGGGTTGCATGATGCCAGTAAGAAATCTGATTTCAGCAGTTTGTCTATTACTTTGTGGTTAAGCTGAGACAAAGAAGGCAGAAGGAAAATCTTTCATGTGTGCCCTAGGAGAGTCAAAGCCAAATCGTCAGGCAGTGTCTGAGCAGAATTTTGCCCCTTCTGTTACTGTGAGTTCTGCTCACCTGCCCTGAAGATCTGATTTCTAGCCCTTTAGGGCTGGTGAGACCTAAAAATCTCTCATATTAAAACAATAAATCAGAAAAGTAGAAAGGAGATATTCCTCCTATTTCTAGGGGAAAAGTAGGAAGCATTTATCCATTGCCCTTGTTGAAGGGATGATGTAGAGCTACTCACTACTCTAATAATATCTTTGCAAAAGGTTTAAGAGCTTCTCTAACCTCTGTCCTAGTAAGTGTGGCCAGAATGTGATCTACGATCACACATACATTTGGAGCTGGAGGAGACATTGGTCTCACATGGCTTCTTCAGGTGTCAGATTCAATGGATACTTATTCATTGCTTATTCTATTCAAGATATCAAGGCAATTTTCATCAATCATGCAGTTGTTTTCTGTATTTTTTCAATATCCAAGAGGTAATGGGGATTTGTGGTGAGTGCTGGTGATTCTTGTAGCATTGCTAATCACCCGATGATCTCGTATTCCTAGCAGAGGTTTAAGATCCACTGACTTGACTACCTGTCACATTCCTACCTTTTAGTCTGTAAGAATATCAAGGTAATTTGTTTTTAGCTAATTGCAGGTAATGATTTTAATCTTAATCAGCAATTGTTCATTGTGAACATTAAAGTGAAAGAACATTTTACTTGAATTGCTCCAAGCGTTTCTTCATCATAGTGGATATTCGAATTTCATGCACTGAATATGTGGGGCTGAATTCTCTGCGAGAGGTGCTTAAAAAAACTCACTGTTGCCACAAGCACCTTGGTGACTAAGCTGCTGTCAGTGAAAGGCTATTAAACCATATGAAGCCTGGCACTTGGGCCTCCTGGAAATCAAATCAGGAGCTCTATCTGTGCAGCTCTGAATTGTAGTCTTTACCTTGGTGACCTCAAAATTGTCCCAAGATGTTTTTAAAATGTGTTTAGCAAAGTATATTTTAAATGATGGCACTAATCGTGCCTCAAATGACTGAATTTGCTTATGCATGTTCAAGGTACTCATTACTTCAGTGGTTAGCAATTGCCCACATCCGTTTTAAGAAAGGGAAACATTTGACTTTGGTTGGAAAAGAGGATCATGCTGAGAACTGTTCTTAGATTCCTGGGACTGTTTGTGGAGTGTTTGTTTGTGGTTCTTTCTCATTTTACCCTAGGAGATGAGATGCCATGCAAACAAATAGGTCACTGCAAATCCCATATTCCTAGAGCCTTTCTAATTCTAATATATTTACCCTTAAAGCACACTTTCTGCTATACTAATGAGGCTAGTATATTTGCAAGAAACATAGTTTCAAATTAAAATATTTAGGCCTGAGTGGATTTTATTTATTGAGAGCCCTTTTTTGCCACAAAAGATTTGGCAATGCAGGATTGCTTTATGCATATGTGGTTGCTTCCCCAGGTCACTTTTTTTTTGTGGGGTAGAAGGGAACCCTAAACTAAAGAATTTGCTATTTCCTGAACTCTTAAATGTGATTGTCTTTGAGTGATCAAGAGAACAGCTGCCTTTGTCCTAGGCAGATATATTTTTTATAATGCAGATAATCCTGATATTTGAATAAAATTTTCTGAACTCAAACTCTTATTGAATAGTTTAAGTGCAGTGATGTCCTCTTTGTGTAGCACAATTATAATTGATGGCTCTTGTAAAAAGTGAAAGCCATGATTTCATAAGCATGACCCATACTGGTTTTGGAGGAACAGTGATTTAAAAAATATATACTTTTAAGAAATGTACCAAAATTCAGAATGAATAATGATAAGGCAGTAAACTTCTGAAAAAGAGACTCTGGAGTCCTGTGTTATTCTTTTATATGTTGTGCTACTACTGCATTGTGGGATTTCTTTTCCTCCTCTCTATAATACTCTTGAAAATCAGACAAACTGTGGCTTTTTGTAAATGACAATAATCAAGGTGCATGTTGGCATACCGTTGTGAATTGCAAGAGGTACATTGTGTTTTGAATAAAATAATATTTTGAATAGTTCTTGTCAGAGTCAGCCTTGATGAAGAGCTGCTTCACATCTGAGGACCTGATTCCAAAGGCAGTGAGCAACTGTGAGTAGCTATTTGTCTGAAACAGAATGGAAAAGAATGTCTATGCATATGAAAGAGCACTTCTGTATTCTTGGAAACAGCTGAAAGCAATGAAGACAGATAATCACCAAAAGCCGTATCAGATTGAGGTGTAATTTCTGGCTGGCAATTCAGCTTGCCTCTGCAAGCCTTTATCTTGGTAGTTTAAAACATGGAGTTTTATAGCACTGAACTCGTCTTGGTCAGGGTTTTTGTGTGCTACTTCTATTAGCAAAGCATATGAAGAAGAAAGTGCTTCTGCTGGGCTTATAACTAACTATGAGAAATAACATTCAAGAGTTAGGCCATGATAAACATAGTACTCTGCTACTTTTTCTCAGCTACTGCTCAATTTCAGTATTCAAAATCAGGTACAGCATTTAATCAAGATAAATTTTAAGATTGTATGTAGAAGTTTTAACAAAATATCATTGAGAAAACTGGAGAAAATGCTTAACAAAATATCATTGAGAAAACTAGAGAAAATGCTTTAGCTGATTTATTTGGCCCAAAATGCCAGCTCATGGAGTGCTTTCTTCAGGCAAATGCCCTCTGTCAGTCATTGAATGACTGTGTGTTTTAACAGCAACTCTAATCCATCATGCTTGACTTAGCCATCTGAGGAGAAGCATACAGAACAAAAAGCATACAACTGTTCTGAACCAGTATGTATAGGTGTGTTTAAGTATCTGTGCAGCTGAATACAGAAAAGCACCTTCACTAAGGGGGAGACTCTTGTGGCAATACATAGAATGGAAATGTTTTAGTAGGTAACTGTTTAAAATTACATGCAGAGCTCACTTGTGGCATGAAGTTTTAGAACAGTGTAAATTGTAAGACAGTGCTGGCACCCAGAATGTGGAAAAACAGGAGGGAACCTTCTGAACTCTTTTTAGATTGACTGATTAAGACATAACATTTCTAAAAAATATGGAATACCTGTCCAGAATTGCTACTTTTTTTTTCACATGAATCCTGAACTTACAATGCAGCCTTGATTCTAGAAGCTGTATCACCTAGTGCCAGTCCCTTCCCTACTAAAGCACCCTATTTATTGTAATTAAGATCTTTATGTCATAGAAAACAGCCAAACATCTCAAGGCACTGTATTTATGCAGGTCGCATACTTAGTGTACATAGGAACTTGCACTCTTGGTTTCTGTAATAGGTGCGACTAAGCCAATTCTGCCTAGAGTTGCACAGGCACTCACTTTTGGTCAGTTGTAGGGCAGTTTGGAAGAAGGTTTGTTGCCTTTCAAGTCCAGAGATCATTTGTGGTAAAGTAGCATTCCAGAAAGTGGAAAAACTGAGCTTATATTGCCCAGCTTTAACAACTTTGAGGGAACTGACTTGCTGGCAGGCACTGTGAGCTTGAGAATTGTCTTTGCCTTATCATTCATTATTGTACTTGAAAGCATTCCTCATCTCCCAATTCCTTCTCTGGTCTTCTGCTAGGTTTACAGAAGTTACATAGTCCTCTGTTCCTTGTGTCTCCTCCAGCTGCTGAACAAGCTGTTTGCATATTGCTTTTACCTGGAGCTCCATTGTTATTTAGTTACTTTACCTCAAACTCTTCCATTCTTGATCCAAAAGCTGACCATTAGTTTAATGCTTGACAGATTCCAATGCCTCTGACAGGATTACCACAGCTCAGTCCTCATATTTTTAATCTTGGCCAGTTTCCAGTGTTTCAGAGGAGGGTTAACCCTGTTTACCCCTCTCTGGTTGCCAAATTGTATCTGTGTGTGTGATGTGGTAGAGTGTGTCAGTGTCCTTAGGGTATGCATTTAGTACATGCAATAATAAATATGATGCAGACAAATGTAAGCAACTGTAAAGGAGAAACATCTATTATTTTCTGGACAGTAGAAGAAAGGTAAGGGAAATTTTAAGGAAATAGATCAAAATCTCTTCAATGTTTTTAAGGGGTAACATATCGTTAGAGACCAAGTTTTAGCCAATTTAAAATTAGTATTGCTTTTAAAACTATAACAGTTAAATAAGACTGGGTAGATGGCAGCTTAGAATGGAAACTTGTATGGTCTTTTTTTCTCTCCCTTATAGAGAGAGACCAAATAACAGAATTTTCTGATGCATGGCAGGTCTAAAATAGAGGTCAGTAGCTGTAGGGCCAGGTGTGGAATTCGAGAGTGAAATCTCTAGGTAGCCTGTATTACGCAAGCTGACTTAGCCATGCTGTGACACTTTGTATATCTAGGTGTTTAAATATAGATTTCTGAAGGAAAAAAGTTCCTGCTCTGAAGTCACCCAGAAAGTAGAGCAATGGCATTTTTATTTGTGTGCATGCTGCTGAAATTTTGTTTGTTTGCTTGCTTCTAATAATCACATGCAAACTTTATTTTATATTTGTGTTGAGAAACATTACAAGCACAATGGAACAACTACACACAGACCTAAAATATTTATACCTGAGATTTTCTGTGAGTGGGGACTATACTTGCTGTCTATATTAAAAAATGACCAGTGAGTGACTTGGAGCTTTATTTTAGGCCAAAAACTGTTTCCTGAGTATCAGGAATGAATCAGGCTGATTCCTGAGTAATGGGGAATGAACCCTCAAATATAAAAGTACAGTAATATATATAAATAGGCAAAGGTGTGTGTTTGAAATTATTGCATCAAAAAGATCCAACGGAATACTTTTATTTCAAGTTATTCCTTTCTATTTGGAAGGAATACATTTTCAGACCATAAAAAACCCCTCCTTTTCTGTCTGAGATACTAAGAAATTATTAGTATTATAAGCTGCTTTTCTACATTTCATGTCTCTTTGGGAAGGAATGAAATGTACTAGAAATTAGCTCCAGCTCATTTTTATTTTAAATCATTGATTGCGTTGCTGAGTCTCTTCAGCAAATTGCAGAACAGCAAAACTGCAGTAAAGCTCTGCAGTGGCAGAAGCTGCCGAGGAGGCTCAGCTAGCTGGGCAAGATAGCCTTAGGACTGAGAAGTCCTGAACCAGGAGCACCTTCCCAGTGAAGCTCCCAGGGGAATGCAGTGGACTTGGTTCTACTGACAGATATATTAAAACAAAACAACGTAAACAACCTCTCCCACTGCAAAAAAATCAACAACCAAAAATACCTAAAAAAACACCCCAAAACAAAGGGGAAGGAGGAAAATTTTTTTTTTTTCTCCTAAGTGACTTTTTGAGAGGTATTTCCAGTTTTTTATAGACAGATGCAAGTGATCTCTAACAAGACTGTGCTAACTCAAGGCTGCATGCTCCTACCAATGTGGCACTGAGTCCTTAGAATGGTCCTGCTTGGCCACAACAGTTATCAGACCAAAACTGAGTTCTGGGTCTGTTCCAGCACTGAGATCTTGGGAACTTGGATGCATGCTGCCTGTGCAGCTTTACTATGGCTTTTGCAGCAGAGGCATCTTTGTCCTATCTCTTCATTACAGAAGTACAGAATGGTTGAGATTGTGAGAGACCTCTGGAGATAGTCTAGTCCAAGCCTGTTGTTGAAGCAGGATCAGATATCCCAGGTTTCCAGGACATTGCCTAGTTTGGAGTATATCTGCAGATTTACTAATTTGCCTAAATGGATCACAGCTTACTGGATGGAAGGGACCAACATTTTACTGTATCTGTCCTCTGAGAAACTGCTTTCACCATGTTTGTAGGTTTTGGGGAGTCACTGCTAAAGCAGTAGAAGTTGAGGCTGGCATTAACACATGAGCTCTGAAACACAGAGATGTCTTGTGCGAGATTCCTTTTCAGATTCCTGCCTTGGGATCAAACATGACCAGGAAAAAATGGAAACTGTCCTGCAATGCAGGGGTGAAAAGGTTTCACAGGCATTGGCTTTTTCCATAAACAGATATGCAGCTCATTATAGATGCTCAGACTTGGATGGAATAGCTTTGTTTAAATGGAAGAGAGTTTCTTCTGCCTAGTCTATTTAATCCCTATAGTTTCCATCTAATCTTTTGGGAGACATGGAGGAAGTAATCTTGTCTACTCATTCTTTTATAAGAATGAGAAACAAATTAAACCAGCAAGTGTCAGATTTAAGATACCATGAGGAATGACTTGCCACAAAGTGTTGTAGAGGATATTGTTGATCCTAAATCTCAAATGGATTAGAAAGTAAATACATTACATGAATATAAGAAAATTCACGATGACACACCTTAAAATGGAATTTTAGTGCTTCTGTGATTTAGAAAATTCTCCTAAACCTGCAAGTTTGACCTTCTTGAATCAAGTGGTTATCCAGGCAAGTATCTTTGTATGCTTATCCAATTCTTAGAGTGCCTTCTGCATGTGTGTTGTATGTTATGTGTATTTTGGCAAGCATCAGTTCAGCTATTGACACGTGGCTGATAGTTATTCTGTGCTCCCTTTCTCATACCATTCCAAAGATGGAGAATTGAATCCACAAAGAAGAAGTAAATTTCTGAATGAGAATATCTAGGTTAGCAAATGATGGTGGCTCTTACACCAAGAATTTCTCCCATAAGATACCAAAGGAAACAAGAACACGTCAAATTCCAGTCTTGTGTTTAAGTAAGTCTGTGAACCTTGTATCATTCAAAGGAAGAGCATTTTGGTTTTCTTTAGCTGAAATCAGTGCTTTACAGCTACAGTGACTATCTGTAGTGGCAGAACTCATCAAAATTTTCATTCTTAGTGATACCCTGTGGAATGGTTGATTTATTTTCATCATCTTTTTGTCTTTCTAGAAGATGACAGTGCTCCAGGTTATCTGTTTCATAATTCATTCTATGCCTGGAAGGAGAAAGGGGGGTGTGTGTGTAAAATAAGGCCACACATGAGAAAAATTTCATTGGTTACTTATTCTTGTGAGCTATTAGTCATGTTGATAATTGTATATTTGGCACAGCTTCTTGAAAATGAAAATTTTTAATAACAATTCTTCTGTTGTGAAACATTCCTACATCTCAATAGACATTCTTATTGAGCATACCCTTGGGAATTTTAGATACAGCTGAACGTGTGGATACTTGTGATAGTTTATTTACTGGTAGAGACTCTGTTTTCTTGATACTTAGTTTCTTTCAGATTGTGAGAGGAAAATGAGCCCTTAAACTTGAAGCAAATGTCATCAGCATAGTGATGCTTTTGAAAGTTTTCATGAGCCATTCTTTAAAATGCCAATCCTGGCAGCTATAAATCATATCCTGTTATGTTCTTGCCCATTGTAACGTGATAAAGGGTGATATATGTCAGCCGAGGGTTGTCAGAAATACACCATTCTTTGATTTAAAGCACCATTTCAATGTGACAACTCTTAAATAATAAAAATATGGGCATGAAGACAAACCATTATTTTACATATATATTCACACATTAGTATGCAGCCAGATGGAAAGGCATTTTCATTGAGGAATAAGGGTTAAAAAAGTTTTAGAGGAGAGAATATACTGGTTCCATAAATTAGAAAGAAAAAAAGGAAATGGATAGCAATAGATAACATTTATGTCAAATTATTATTTTAATTTTATTAAAATATTTAAATAATTTTTGTGGAGTTTTACTGTGAGAAGAAGATAAACATTTGCCATTGTGACAGTGGGCTCTGGCAGTCTCATGTTGGAATAGTGCAAGTTAGTGCTCCTCACCTAATACACAAAAGCCTGTTCTGCATGTGATATTGGGTAATTTGTAGGTGACAAGCTAGTGTTCTTCCTGAGCTGTTCAATCTTTATACATGTTTGTCCTCCTAAGTAATCCTTTTTTCCTGTATGTTTTTCTCTCCTTGTCTCTCTTCATCTTATGTCATATGGATGTTTTCATCCTCCTTCGTGCCATCACCTTTAAATTCTGTTTTGAGAAAACAGTTACTCTTTCAAAGTCAAAATCACAAGGGCACTGCAAAAATCAGCAGTTTCTCCATCACTATTTTTTTTTCTCCTACAGTCCCTCGGACCTTCCCAGGACAATGGAACTGTTGCTTTTTGTAATGTTAAAAAAAGTGAACTAATGGTACACAAAAAATGATTTTTTTTTTTACTGGGCTAATTATATTTCCTTTTGGAAGTAAGTCTCAGTTCATAATAGTTATGTATATGAGTCATTATCCATCCTAATGTAGTTCCAGAGGAGTGAGCATCAAGTTGTTGTAATTTTAAGGGAATAACTCTTTTTATTTAATGTGGGCTGGATTATGCTGTGTGGCTCCCTCCCCATTTAAGTACTTGCAAATAATAATGAAATTGATGTTGCTTCTATGGCCTCCTAGTATTAGACATAGAAAGATAGAAAGCCTAAACAAGAAATGATCGACTATCTCTTAAGCAGATCAAACAAACTCTTTGTAAGGATAAAAGTATATTTAGGATAGTTAAAACAAAAATTGCAGAAGAGGAGACATTGTTTTACTTTAAGAAGGGTGGAAAGGGTATTTGGGAACTTTGACTTTGTGTGTTTATAACAATTACTGAATGCTGATCTCATTATACTAGGGAAGAGAAAGGAAGTTCTGGGAAGGGGAGGGAAAGGCCACATAATTGATTATATTACTGGATGTAAAGAATAGGGAAAAAATATTGCAATGCCCAAGTATGTGAATGTCTTGAGAGGTACTCGAGCCCTTTCAGAGAACAGAGTATCAAAGCAATAAAAATACCCTGATTATGGAACATGCTTAATTAAAAAAAATTCTACTTGACAGTGATAAGATTAGAAATTAAGTGATGGAGATCAAGAAAATCAGATTATTAAAAATAACCTACTAATTTAATGTGTTTTATGAGTGAAATAAATGCAGAAGTATTCTTGACTCTAAAATGGATGGCATGGTCTTGCAGTTAATGGGGCTGAAGATGCACGGTTTTTGTTCCCTAATGACTCCCTGTGTGAACATGGGAAAGTTTCTTTGTGGTTCTGAATCCTAATCTGAAGTATAGAGAAGATAATTTTTGCATAGCTCACTGTGGCATTGCGATGCTAAATTAGTTATTGTTGGGAAAGCAAACTGACCTTGAAAAGAAGATTTAGTATAGCCAGAGGAGAGATGTAAAACAAAACAAAGAACCCTCAAGCTGAATGCAAAATGAGCTTTCAGTAGAACCAGAGCTCTGAGGGGACAGTACAGTAAAATCTACTGTTGTAGTTGTGCAGCTCTGATAAATTCAGCGTAACCCAGATTGATAGTATAATTCCAGAGTAAGTTTTTTGTTTATGATTTCAGGGGCAAGAGTCTAGTTGCTCCCTTCCAGAGCTTTGTCAAATTAAGAAAAATTGTTAAAGGTATATGGGTATGTTTGAGATCATTGTCTTCCTACAGGTCAATCCCATGGCCTTTCTTCCATATGTCCGGAAGAGG
>VWYI01041632.1:0-50754 GCA_013399455.1 Anthoscopus minutus
CTATATTTTTATTGTATATTTTGAAAATAAAAGCTTTAAATGAATATACTTTCTATACATATATCTATATGTATATCTATCTGTGTAATTAAATATCAGCAAAATTTTTGAAGACAAAAATGTCCACAGTATTTTAAAATGTATTTTGCTTCTTACATAAGCAATGATTATAGTAATTTGATGTAGGAATAGGCTAAGGCTTGAAATTAAATCAAATTCTTATACCAAATTCCAGTTTTGAGCCCAAAACTCAACACTGAATTTGAATTCAGTGCTAAGGAAATACAGCAAGATTTGCAAAATTCATGATATTTTATCTGTCTGAAACACAATCCAAACTACCTGCCAGCTGCATTGGGTTGTGGTGTGGGTGCAGTCTAAGATCCAAGCATCCAAATTATTTTTGGAGACCCTATAAAATTCAAAACAGTTACTCTAGAACATTTTAATCCCAGCACTCTTTTTTTTGCTGTTGTTGGGGGTGTGTTTGTTTGTTTGTTTTTTGTTTGTTTGGTTGGTTGGTTGGTTGGTTTGGTTGTTTTGTTTTTTGTTTAGGTTTTGTTTCCTAATTCTGCCCTTTCTAAATCATACGTTGTCATTTGCTTCAGAACAGAATACAAACATCAGCCCTGCATATAATGCAGAGGGAAATAAATATGAGATGTAAAATGAAATGCAGATGCAGCAGCTTTACTGTGGAAAGCATCCGACAGGCAGCACTAGGGTTTGCTCTAATGTTGTTTTAATAATTCTTTTTATTATCACAGAAAGGATGGGAGCAGAAAAGTGGCCTAATGAGACAGAAAAGAACCCAAATAAAACAATTAGCCCCATAAAAATAATATGGTGATTATGCATTTAAGTAAATGATAACAAGTGGGTAGTACTTGGCACATTACTAGGGAAATGAAGATACTGCACTGGCTGGCTATTCCTTCTTTTCCTTCTCCACATATCCTGCCCTCAAGGCAATGTTAAAATGATAATAAGGAACTCAAATGAACATATTCATAATTAAATGTAACTTGGTCCTTAGTAGACTTCAGGGGCAGATCTCCAACCAGATTTTATACCTGACTTCTAGAGAATGCTTAGCATGATGGATACACAGAAGATCAGGACTGCACTGTTACTGAATGCTGCAAAGAAAATTTATAAGGCTCAAAATGACCAAACAACCCACAGCTGTGTTAGGACAATGTCCCAAAGTAAATCTCATTTAACTTCAGGAGCCAAGTCATGTTTTCTATTCTCTCCAGCAGCTATCACTCCCCTTTTCAGAGCCATCTCAGAGAAGGTTTCAGCCAGGTCCCAAGGAGAAGTAGGTGAAAACAGCAGTGACACAGAAGGGCAAACAGGACACCAGGCAAAGCCCATGGTGGCACAGCCTTTTCAGTAGAGCAACTCAGCACAGCCCAGACGTGATGATTCTGCAGTTCAAAGATGTGCCTGGCTGAACTGACTTCTTTCCTGCTGGACTGTGTTAATGAAATGGCTGTACAGCTCAAATGCCATCTCAATAAATGGTGTTGCTGTTTGCAAACTCTCTGGGTTTGCTTTTGGATCTAATCTCCCACCAAAGTCACCCAGTGTGTCTTTGACTCCTCACCATCCTCACAGCAGCTGCACCACTCTGGGCATGGCTCTATCACCCCAAAATTCAACCAATGCAACCCTTCTACACAACTGTGGCTATATTCCATGGGATTATCTAGAAGCTATAGAAGATTTAAAGGTACACCAAAGTCCTTTCTTGCAGTTGTATCTAAGTCTGCCCCCTCTTTTGTTATACTGGTGTACTTGGGGGAGAAAATTTTGTAGGGATGAGCCTTAGGTTAAGGTACATAAGTGAAGAGTAGGAAAGAAAATGTGTGAAAATACAGCTCCTGGTGACTTTCTCCAAGCTCTGCCTCAGTTTTCTCACTTAGGAGGTAAAGATATTAACCAAACACCAGGAAGTTTTATGTCTAATGCCAGCACTGATTCTTTCTGTGGCTTTGGACAAGCTACTTAGGCTGACCACATCATTTCATTGTGTCTTGAAGGGTACAACAACACACAGTGTGTTCACTCTTTGTGGATGTCCAGACCTCTTCCCAGCACTAACTTTTCTGTGTGCAGCACGAGGATTGGACAAATCTGCCCCAGCATTGCCTGGGTAGTGTCTTGTTTGGGGAAATGGACTCACATGCATGTTCCAGGAGCCTTAAGGTTGAATAAATTCTGATTGTGTGATCTAGTGTTAAATGCTTGATTTCCCTCTTGGCCTGAAGGTAATGCAAAAATGTGTATGAACTATTTTTAGCTGGGCTAAAAAGGGAATATTATCAGAGAATATAATTAGAACAGAATCACCATGCTAAATCTGGGGGTTAGATACTATACCTTGTAATAAATCAGGCTGAATAATGTCATCCTGGAGTAGAATTGCAGGAACCATTTTATTCTCCTACTGACAAGGCAACAGGTTCAGAGAGGAGTATTTGTGAAGGGCAAAGGGGTATTGTGGTTGCAGTAAATAAATAAATGGCTTTGGGCACTGCTGGAGATGCTGAGGGTCCCAGCCTAGCAGGGAATCAGCCTTATTGCTCTGAGGTCAAACCTGGTTGTGCCAGTCCCAGCCTGTGCCTCAGTGTACTATGACCAGAGCATTTCACAGCCTCCCAGCATGGAAGGCAAAGCAGGCACAGAAGTTGTTAAAAAAGATGGTCTTTGCTATGGAAGTGTATCAGGACTTGGCCATGAGCAGAAAGTATTAGTACTATTTTATTTTCTTATGAATAACAATAAAATATTATACTGACTGCAAGCTAGATGTGAGAGCTAGTAATATTATTGCTCTTGTAGTATTTAGTTTGCTTGTATATTCTCTTGACTCCAGATGGATTTTAATTTTGTGTATGGTAGCTACACAGTGTGCATGTAAAAGCTTTAATAAATCTGCTTGTTCAAACTGAAATAGGCATTTTGTATTATGAGATTGTCTTGCTCCAAAACAAATCCACATGATTAGAGTAGTGGATTTAACTAATTGTCCTCCAAGCAGCTCCTATGGGAAAACAAAATGTTGTCTATGTTAACAGTGCCTCAAAGAGGGATCAGTCAGGATCAGCAAAAACATGATATCACATGCTGTAGTATTGTGTTGTTTACCAGATGGCGGGAGGATAATTACCATAAAATCATTATCACTTGCTTTAGGGTAAGTACCATCATAAAAGCTGATATCTGAACTGAGTCCCAAATCCCAATATGTAACTACTGTTGAATTTTTGGAGAAATGCCAAATCCCAGGTATCAAGATCTGGATTTCACTCTGGATCAGATTCTGAAGTGTGAGGGTTCTGTTTTCCTGAAAACTCCTTATTCAGCTGTTCATGTGAGATACTAAAATGATAGATGCTTTTTAGAGATTTCTATTCTATTCTAGTCTGTTCCTATTCTATTCTATTCTATTCTATTCTATTCTATTCTATTCTATTCTATTCTATTCTATTCTATTCTATTCTATTCTATTCCGTTCCATTCTTCTCTAGATCCTGACAATACCTAGTATTATTAGCAGTAGTATTAATTGGGTTATTACAATTCATAATAATACTACAACATGTTGCTGAAAATCTGAGAACAAATACTAAGGCAGCTCAGACTCTAGAAATGCCTCTCAGGCTGCGAGGCATGCCTGGGAACAGCTGAGGTGCAGATGTCCATGTGCTGTCTATTTAAAGGCAGATGATTTAAAGGCATGATTCCAGGCCTCAGTGCTTCAGTTTTTCATTGTAAAACTGTGTGAATCTTGACATGGAAAGACCTTGGTAGGAGAGAAGCTGGGTCATTCCTTCTACCAGCCCAGTGCCCTTCTACCTCCCAGTTTTTAGGAGGGAGAATGTAGAAGTATAGCTGGAATGATTGCTCCAGTACTGCTGGCTCTGGCAAATGTTGTTTTACCTAAATTAGAAAGAGTCCAGCCCTTAAATTTACTTTGTTTGGCCCTTCTTACTGAGTGATGCAAGGAAGTGTCAGGGCACTGGAAGGCTGGCTTTCATTAATGACATATTTATAGGCAAGGAAAACAGAGGGAAGCAATATTAGCAAGAAATTCTGTGTCACTCCAATGATAACTACCTGACCAATGTTACAGCTCTGTGACAAGGATATGTGGAGTTGCACAGACACAACAAAACAGCAAAATCCTGCAAAGAACTACCCAGAAATATTCAGGGTGCCTGCAGAGATGATTAACAGAGACTTCTGTATCTTTGACTCTACTGCAGGCCAGCACAGTGCTGTTGTTAAAACATGTGTTCTCTACCCATGGGACCTAGACTCACAACTGTGTGATCCTGCTCCTGAGATGAAAAGGCTAAAAAAAGGTAGGGATAACATTGTCTGCTCTGTTTAGTTTGTACATAACTTCAGAATATGAGTCTCCAGGTCTATTAAACTGCCACTTCTGATCACTCCGGTCCTTCAAGGGTGGTTTAATAAAGGAACTGAGTACTTAAATTTCACTGAGATTTGTGAATGTCACATGTCACTCGTTTGAAACTGCCTACCTTCATTCAACTAAAACTGCAGAGAAAAACCAAAGTACAAGCTTTTCATTTTGCAGATTGGTACTGTGGACAATTGGCCATTTGTGGCTCACTTTGCATATTCTGGAACAGAGCATGCAAAGCCAGTGTGCAACATGCTCTGGCATTACATGCTCAAAGACCACTGAAGCAGATAGCAATTCTCCAGCAAAATTTTTCCCAATTAGCTTTTTTTTGGTATGTTACCACTGTCAGAAGAAGAGCTGACCTTTCTAGTTTTTCCCCTGAGTCAATCATTACTTACATTTCTTACCACTAAGGCTCACTCCACCTTGCCTGTCTCCAGTGTTATGTTCCTGTGTCATCATTTCTCTGATTTTCCTTTGCTCTGCAGTATCTACTGGGGGCATGGTCAGGGTCCTGCTGTGCTTGACCTGCATCACTCGCTGTCAAACCAGTGGCTTCACTCAGTTCATATCTGGGGCTATGAGTGAAGAGCTATGAATGCAAGTTTCAGGCAGCATGAGTCTAGCCAAAAAGTCATGCAAAATACTGGAGAGCAATGCAGGAAAAACCATGGCAAACCGATCCTGGGATATGGGGTGACGTAGCAATTTATGGTCTGGATAGCTGGAACCAGTCTCTCCAGACTCCCTTTGTAGCCAATGGAGAAAGAGATACAATGAGAGCTGATGTTTGCACAGTTGAAAATGGACTTTCCTCTCCACTGGCCAAATCTCTGGAGTACCCTGAAGGACTAAATCAGCAACACAGTCCCAACTCCAAACACCTCAGGTAGTGTCAGTGGTCCTCTCACAGAGACACCCCAATGTCCTATCTGGGAACACTCTGTGCACAGAGAAATAATTTTCCCTGCCAATTTTCATCACCGGTAGTTACCAAGTGGGTCATTAATATGCTGTGTAATTCCAACCTAACTATTCTAATGTGCATTGATTTCATCTTATGTGAGAAAAAGAGCTCATTGCTTATTATTGGCTGTAATATATCTCCATGGCAAAAGCAGAAGCTCACCAGTGGCCTCTCAAATGGCTGAGAGGAGTTAGTGGCATTAGCTGGAAGTGGGGCACTGTCTCTGAACACCTTGCAGCAGAGCACTGGGATACCAGAGGCTCTGCTGCTGTGTGGAGAGATACTCCAGTCCCTTAATCATCTTCACAGACTTTCATTGGACTCTCTCCAGTCTGTCCATGTCTCTCTTGCATGAGGAGCCTAGAACTGGACATGGTGCTCCAGATGTGGCTTCACCAATGCTGAATAAAGAGGAAGGATCAATTCCTTCTACCTGCTGTCCACACTTTTTCACTGTCCAGTCATGGCTGCAGCTACTGGGAAGCATTTGTTGGTGTATCACCAGCGGCACAAACTCTCCAACTACTTTGCCAGAGCTCTGAAAAAAATTGAACTGAAAAAAAACTGAACAGAGGAAAACTCCTCTGGGATACAGACCAAGAGAGTCATGTATGCAAAAACAACAGCAGAACACCATTTTGTGGCTTATGAATATTTCCTTTCCACCCAGTTACTCTCCCACAATTGGCTTTCCTGTGAAAAAATCTTATTTTTATTTACTTCATATCTTCTGTTGCTGTTAAGAATTTTTTTCTGAGCATTTTCTGTGGACATAATTCCTCCAGACCCCCAGGTTTTTAAAGAGATATTTCATGGTCCTATCTAACACCTTACATGGACCTTGGGAGCTCACTGAATTTTGTTGAGGGTGGAAAAAGTTAGGACTGTGGGTCCTGTGAACTTTTCAACCACATTCAAAGACTGCATGTTCAAAGACTCTGTTCAGATCACCCACATCTGCTCTGCCAGGCAGGGTGAATCCTGGCAGCCTTCACAGGGACAGTAACTGGGTCGAGAGGTCAGTCCACATGGTGTGTGCACAGCCTTGGTGGCCTGCCACCTGTGTCCTACTGCTCTTCAGACATGCTAGAAGAGTCTCAAAAATATCTTTAAGCATCCACAGAAAACCAGAGAGAAATACAGAATAGAAGCCATGTTGCCAGACTTTGTACTGGAAAATAACCAGCATGGCCTTTGCAAGGCTTTTGACCTTGCAGGTCCTTCCATGAGCATGGCCCACATCATTTCCCACCCCAGATACAGTAGCCAGCATGCCTGCAAGGCTGTTTTTAGACTAATTCCTGGTAATGTCATGCATGGCTAGTTAACCTCCATTTGATCTGTCTTTTAGAGATTTATTCATCAATAAAGGCGTTATTACTCCTTTGATGATAGTTAGTATCATTTATATGAATTGTCTATTGATGGACACATTTAACAAAGGGTGTTTATGTGCTGAACAATCACATAGTTTATTTATCCAATAATCATATAATCGATTAGAAAAAAAATTCAAGTTGAAGGACTTCTTTGAGATTTAAAGATTTCACAGTTTCCATCTGTGTCCAAGATGTTTAATTTGTGTTAGTTATGTACTACATTTCACTAGTATTGTTCCTACAAGAGGATCTTATAGATCAACCTCTGACAGCTCTCAGGTAAAGACTGAACCTGGCCAGAATGTTTAAGATGATGTTTAGATATTTTTGATCACAAATGACACTATACAAAATCAGAAATATTGGGCAGTGAGTGTCTTGAGGCACTCTCAGGGAAGGGCACTACAGATCAGACTTGCCTTCCAGAACTGTCCAGAACTAACCATCATCTCTAGAGTGGTTACAAATATACTGAAAGATGAAGCCTGTTTGCCTGATGCCTTTCATTGGCTGATGTCATTACATTTTCACAAGGCATAACACTGTTCTCTTGTACTCGATAAAAATCCAAACTGAATCAGAAAGCCCTTCATGTCTAGCATGTTCCTAGTTGCTCCTGGATTGAAGCACAGCCAGCTTTTGTGCAGCAGAACAATGGAGGTCTCCAGCAGGGCACATCCAGGGCTCACATTCCCCTGAAACCACCACAACTAGCACCACAGTCCCCTCTGGGAAGCCTAGGACATTGAATATCAGATTTCTGTTTGTCTGCTCTGGTTTGGTGACCAACATTAATCCCCCAACTTCCCCAAGCCTCAGATGCCAAACCATCACCATATTATGTTTGGCTCTTGATACAGGCATTGCAAATATGCAAAGAGTGCTTGTCCAGGTAGCACTCCTTGGTGTGGATGGGAGAGCCCTTTGTTTGACTAGGTTTAAAGAGTGGGTGTTTTATATCCTGAGATCCTGACCCTGGTAATTTCTCCATGTCAATCATATAGCCTGCTCTCAGAAAGAAGACTGCATTGACTTCCAGTGACTTCCAGTTTCCTACAGGTAGGAAGGGAGGCTGGGCTTTCATCCTGCAAACACTCACCCAGCTGTGTTTATTTGAAAACATGTGATTCCTCCTGTAGGACTACAGAGAACATCAGAGGAGAACCTTGCACAGTGCAAGGCCCTGCAGGGATCTCAACATCCAGGGGCAAAAGCTTTGTGTGGTACTTACTACAGTAAAGAACTTAGTCCTTAAAGCAGGGAGTAAACACTGCAGGAAAAGAAATTCCCAAGGATAAGGGCTGAGGAGTAGTTTAAGAAATAGTGTTTTTTCAACTCTTTGTACCACAGAAAGCAGGAACTGAGTGGTTGAAGTTCATGTTGGGATCTTAGAAAAAGGCAGGCTCAGCCTCTGTGATTAGAGCCCAGGTCCCCAGAATCAGTCACAGTTATCAGCTCTGGGATGTCCAGCTGTGGCACAGATTCCCTGTTAAAATACCCTCATGAGCAAGGAGAGCTGAAGGGGATTGGTTTGCTATTATTAGTCACTGGCCAAAAGCTTTTGCACTCTGATTTGAAGGAATTTTTGATCTTTTGATTTTACAGGAGACTGGAATTGATAAGCCGGGTGATTTCAAGGGCTGCGGTTTCAATCACATCCCCCTCCCTGCTGCCCACCCAGGAGACTCTGACCACAGGGAAGGACAAGTCCTGGGATTTGAAGGTTTAGCCTGAGGCCACCAAGTTCCATAGCTTGAGCATTACCAGTTTTGTAACAGCCTGAGCTAAGCTCTGGGAGCAGCAGCTTAGCTGGCCAGTGTCTTTGTTAGATACACTTGCAAGTGGTAGAGAATAAAACCCTGATCCTGTGAAATTCGGTGGGTGGAGGCAGAGAGCTTTCAGTGTCAACACGGTGGTGAACTTGCTACACCCCGAGTGAGGGTGTAGCTTGTCATTCTGTATTGAAAAAAAGGCTACAGAAAACTCCTTAGGAGAAGCAGGGAGAGGGGGACTGACAAATTCAGATGTTACACTCTGCAGGTCCTTCCCTGCCCTCTTCGCATGGCTTCTCTCCTCTGAGATCCCTTTCTTGAAGGTGACATTGTAGGTGTTGATTTCAGATCTCTCATTCTGAAGTGCTTTTACTCTGAAATCACTGTGGTACAACTGAAATCTGCTTTATTCCATACACTTTACTAGTTAAGTGTATTTAAAATTATTTGTGTGTTATGTTGGTTAATTAACTCTCCCTTCTAAGTGAAAGCCAAGACAAGGTGATACTTTCTTTAAACTGTACTTTAGAAATAACACTCTCATGTCTTTGCTCAGGGACTCTGGTAAAATTTTCATTTAATTAAAATTAATTAAATTTAATTAAAATTACAATAACAGCATCAGAGATGCCGCTGCTGAGACCCAAACCTGTGGCAGTCACAAGTACATGGGAACTAACACTTGGCAGCCACAGCTGCTGCTCCTTTTCCCTTCCCAGGAAACATGGAAAAACATCACACCTTCTCAGCATGCAGCCTGGCTGGATGTGCAGGGCATATCTGCCACCAGAGACAAACCCACCATTGCACTTATATATGTATGAATTTCTGTACATGTGCATATATGTATCTATATATAGGAAGATACATTTCTGTATATGTGTGTATAAGCAGGTGCCTATGACTAGAGCTGCATGATGTTTCTGCAATACTTGGCAATGCCTTCACGACGGCTCTATAAGCAGGAGAGTGCAGAAAAAGAATTATTAAATGCATGTGCCTTTGTGATAGCAAACAAAAATACAAATTGTCTCATGGGGGCGATGAAGATCTAAAAGAAGAAGAAAGAGAGGTCCCAGAAATAGCATTAACTTACGTGTGTGCCTCTTTTCTTGCTCTGGATCTTCTTCAGCACTGGTGCCAATTTGCTTTGTCTGGAACTTTTCCATGTACAATGGGGTAACTAAGAGCCTGCTCTGGTCACTTCAGCCACAGGGGAAGAACAAATTCCTTAAGTTTGTTATTCTTTAAAATGTTTATTCAAAGCTACTATCTGAGGCTACTGCCACAAGCCCTGTTTATGGGACAGCAGGTATCTGCTCAGGGAGTGGGCAGGAAGAAAACACCTCTACACCTCAGACCTTGTTGTCCCTTCCCTCTTGCTAATGGGAAGAGCTGTAGGTGTGTCACAGTGCCACTGCAGCCAAACAGGACAGCAGTGCCCCAGGAGCCACCTGGAGCCACCCATGGCCCATGGAGGGGTGCTTCCTGGCATGAGGAGCACAGACAACAGAAGTGCTGATTTATGTGGCTTTTCAAAAGTCTGGTGCCATCACTGGGGCAACACAAGGGCCCAGGCCCACATGCAGCTCGTCTTTGCACCTGTTTCTTACTTAAACTGTTTGTGCTTTAGAGCACAGTGGTGAGATCTGTACCACATGATGGTCAAAAGTGGAGTTGCTCCTTTTCTTCCTCCCCAAAAAGAGGGGAGGCACAAACCCTCTGATGGCATCTTCAGCTACCTGAGCCACCCCACGGTAGAGAGATGACACCGCAGGTCTAATCTGTAATCCAATTTCTGGACTAAAACTGCCCTTGTGTTTCAGGTCTGCACAAATAAGTGACAGCTGAGAAATGAAACCCAGTCCTTCACACAGAGAACTATGAGGAAAACTGGAAACTTTTTGACAGATCAGAAATCCCATTGCCTAATTTGGAGAGAAGTGTTGTGAATTGATTCAACAATGACTTAGCACAAGCTGAGTCCTGGAGAAAAGCTGACAGAAGCCATCTGGGTTGCTCTGCCACAGACCTGAAACTGAGATATTCAGATTGCCCCCCAGAGTCCTGGGGTGCTGGAAGGATCATGTAGGTGGCTGGCCATGGGGGCAGGATTCCATGACTCCGAAGTGATGCTCTTGTCTCCCAACCCCACCTTACAGCCCGAGACTTTTTCTTGGGCTTTGGTGCCATCCGGTGGCAGCAAAGCTGACAGGAGAAGAGCAAAATCCTTGGGTTTTGGCCAGTTCCCGGGCACACATGAGAAGCTCACATACAAGATTTAAGTCTGTTCCCAAATTTCAGAGTGTGAGACAGTGCAAGTACAGTGGCCAGAGAGAAACGTTTGGTGATGTTTAAACCAGGCAGAAAATTCAGCTTTAAAAAAAACTCCCTCCAAATTGAAGAAAGTTGAGAAGTTTGGCTTTTAGAAAATATTAATGATGCTGTCTTAAAAGATTGTGCTTGAAAATCACATCAATATTCTCCAGATTTTCAAGTGTTCTCTTACTTAAACAAAAGATCTGTGTCTTCAGTTCAGGTAAACTGCTGAGACACAAAGTCAGTGGAGCCAAACTTATTCCACCAGAAATTAGGCTTACAATTTTTTGTCTAATATTAAATATGGTTTAGAGTTTGATTAATTTTGTTTTATCTTGGGTTTTTAAATGTTTTTCACATCACAGCACTGAATTAACAACAAAAAGGATTCATAGAGTTCGTGTTGTCCTTATTGAGTGCATCAAATTCTCTGCACTGACAACAAAGTCTGCTTTGACTCAAGATTAGCATGGCCTTGTCTAAAGCACGTCTCACAGCATATGGACAGCTGAAATTTTAAGGAAATTAGGCTTGGGTTATTCCCATAGGCAGATGTTTGGACTTTTAGAGATGGGAGTCTTCTTCAAATCTTCCTGTCTAATCCCCCATACAGTGAATCCTGTTACAACTTTCCTCACAAACCTCTGGTCCATTTGATCCCTGATGTTTTCCCCTCTATCATGTACTGTTTGTAGAGGAAGACTAAAAATAATTTACATCAATCACAGGAGTTCTCTTTTTGAATCTATAGAGGGATGGAGATGCAACAAACTTTTCTTCCTCTCTGCCAATAAAAGTAGCTCAGAAAATAACCAGCTTGGAATAAAATTAATGGTTTGTATTTATTACTATTAGTTTGTTATTATTATTTTGTGGGTTTTTAAAAGAAATTGTTATCTTGCATAACTCCTATTTAAATACAAATTAAAGATTTTGGATTATTTTAGCAAAGAGTGTAGAGCTACTAAAATCATGCATAATTTGAATCTTCAATGTCTGTCATTGAGGTAGGAAATCAGCTGCTCAGCTGCTTTTGAACCCTCTTGATTTTAACCTAGCTAAACACAGAATGAAAAAGAAAAACACAAAATAACACTTAGGCTTAATTCTCCTGAAAATCCCAGCATGTTAGCATAACCCTGTCTGCTTTTAAAGCTAAAGGCTGAAACTTTTCCTTCTGTAATTCATTGTAGCATAAAATAAAGGGCATGAAACAAGGTTATTACTCCCCTCTTGTGAAGGCAAAAGTCTCCAGGTAGGGAAGTCCACAACACCTACTATATGGAATGTTTTTGCTTGGATTTATTTGGTGTTAAGCAGTACAAATTGCAGGAGTAACAGCTGATCCATCCTGCCCTCACACAGCACACTTTTCTGTGTACCTGTGAGTCTCCTGAGATCATGCAGATACAGGAGATATCTCTTTATTTTTGCATTCCAGCTTCTCTCTCTGCTCCCTTTTTGGCTGTAGCATCCTCCTCCCAGAGTAACAGGCAGTAAAGCTGGTATAACCTTGCCCTGCCATTATGGGTGTCTGCTCTTTCCCAGCTCCCTTAGTTTATATCCATGCTCAGTATTCTACTGCTGAAGCTGTTAAAAGTTAGCAGGGGACTTTTGTCAGAGGACAGCTTTTGTAAAATTGAGCTGGCAAACTGACCACTTCACCTATCAGCTGCTTAGATACTAAAAGGCCTCTAGACCTTCACGATTTTCACATCAAAGGTGTATCTCTGTAAGTCCCTCAGCTTTTGCCTCCCATGCCTATGAGCTGAATACTTGCATCGCTGTAATTTGGAGAAACATCAGAAATATAACAAAGGCTGAAGCTATTCCAGAGCTGGCTTTGGGAACAGCAAGCACACAACAACCAGGCAGATCACTCCCTGAATTCCTTCACACCCCAGGCGAACCGTACAAAGAAGGGAAATCGCTGAAGGGCCCTTCCCGAGCAGGATTTTCAGTGCCTGCAGCGAGAGCCTTTCCAAGAGCTCCGCTGACACTCGGTGGTGCGAGGGGGAACTGCACAGCCCCGCTCCCGACGGGAGAATTCCCTTCAGCCAGCGCTGCCTCTGGGCAAACCCGGCTCATCTGCCTTCGCAGCGCCACAAACCAGAGCCCTGGAGCTCGCCCTGCTGACCACTGGGACTCTTCCTCTGCCTGCCTCCATTTCTCCCCGGTGTCTTTAATGTGAAGGGCGCTATTACCCTATGTTAAATAATTACATGGGAGTTATTTATAGAAAAATAAAGAACCCGAAGGTAACTTTCTAGAAGCTGGCCAGGACCTTGTTCTGGTTTGCTGGCCTCTAAGCTTTGAAAGATAAAGATCCCTAAGTCAGAGAGTGCGGCTCTCCCACTGAAGAGATTTGAAGGGACAATCCTTCTCTCTGGAGATCCACAGGCTCTCCTAGAGGGGTGCATATATATATTCATAACATGGTTTGGGTTAGAAGGAATCTTAAACATCATCTGGTTCCAATCCCTTGTCATGAGGGGTTGTGCATAACATGCACCAACAGCAAGCAGACATCTAAATTTGGTTCCTTAGTAAAATGCCTTGGGTTATGTAGGTGATGGCACCCACAGTGGTGAGGCTCATCTCTTTACACAGAAATATGTGCATAAAAGGAAAAAAATGATTAGTTTGAATTCTCTGTGTGTGCAGAGTATTAAGAATTTCTTTACAAAGGCACTCAGGGTTGCAAGCAGTGGCAATGACAGTGACAAAAACGAAGCCAGAGTGGAGTCCCATAGGTACCAACAATTAGGCAAACACTCCTGTGAAAGCAACAGGAAGAAGGGAGGAAGGAGATTGCCCAGCTGTTACCATAATGTGGGGGACATCCTCTAGATTGCATGGAAAGATCAGCCTCGATGAAACTGAGTTTCCTTGGGAGGTGTCTGTGTCACAGACCCTGCCATCCTTATCATTTTCTACTCTTTTCACACTGCCACAGGGTTTCAGCAATTTTCACTGGCCAAAGTCTGCAAGGGAAGTAAAGGATTGCTTGTCCCTGCCTGTCCCCAGGCCTGGGAGCCTCTGGGGAGATATGTCAGTGTCAAAGTCATTATTGGGCAGGGGGCAGTGGTGTGAAAGTGCACAGGAGGTCAGAGCAAATGCTTCGTTCTCTCTCAAAATCATTGAATCTCCGTGGATTACTTGAGAGGGATCATGTAAATCTTGACTAGTGATGAGGAATATAAAAATTTCCAAGCATTTATGGCTTTCCATAGTCTGTCCACTCCTCACAATGGGTGATTTCCCCAGACAGGCCTGAAACTACAGAAGTTTTTGTAATCATTAGAAATTAAATTGCGAGTCCCCAAGATGAAATGCGGCTAAAATTCTCCCTACATTTATCTGGTGCAGGGCTCACTAGAGGGGAGCACAGTCATCACAAGGACAGAAATGGGTAACAGTCTTTGGTTATGACCCTGAACTGCAAATATGCAGTGGTTCAAATTTTCCTTATTTTGCAGGTTGTATCCTTAACAATGCATTAGACCTGTGTTTCCTCTACTCGGATGCAAAATGCAGTGCAGGTTTTCTTTTCAGTTTTTTTTTTCTTGCCTATTTTCCCCATTTTCAGGACATCCTCTGCATAAGGAGGCCTTTCTTTCATGAGGTACAAAAGGCCCTTCAGCTGGAGTCTTTCAACATGACAAAAGATGGTGTCTTTTGACAATCCATACAACATCTGTCCAGCTTGCTGGAGACCTGACTCTGCAGGAACAGTTTAACATCATTCAGAAGAGTTGGCTGCACTCATTTCCCTTCTAAAACAAGCACAAAACACCACCTAAGTCTGTTGTATTTCTGCCGCTGTGACAGTTTTCTGTAAAGTTCACTGAGATATCAAAAAGATCAGTGTTGCCTCTGTGAGAGGCTTTTGTTTTCTGCATTTTATGCTTTATGAGCAGTAACTTTGCTCTGTAACCTGGAATTGCTACAGAAAAGAGGCATGTTTAGCTGGAATGATTTGTATCAAAATATTGGAAGCATCCATGGCTCTTGCTACAGTCAGAGGGGGCAAAAAGCAGATCATGGCTAGCAAAAAGAAGCCAAAACTGGCCTATTATCTTTGGAGGGAACTTCTGTGCAAATCCTGAGTATTGCCAGTGTGTGGGATTCTGGGTGGCAATTGCTCAAAGGAGCTGCAGCCAGTGAACCCTGGGCAGTGTCCAGAGGGAGAGGGAAAGAGAAGGGGTCTCTTCCTATAAGGCAGAGGGATTTTTAGCTCCTCATGCTGCAAACTCTCTGCAAACAGCTCTACTGGCAGCTGCCAGCAAAGTGTGGAGTGATTTTAATGGCCACATGTCTGTTAAACATAAATTTGAACTTTATGTTTATTTGGGAGTGATAAATGATTCAACCACTTCAGTACCATGAATCCTCTAGAGCAGCACCTTTAACCTTGCTCAGGAAAACACTGGTGTTTAAAACAACAGGCCATTTGCAGAAGTGCTTCAGACTGTATAAAGAAAAAAAAATAATTTTCCCTGAACCTGAAGCTGTCTGGACAATGTTTCTTGACTTGGAAATACCTTCAGAAAACAGCATATGCTATAGTTTTATAGTAGTATAAAGCCAAATTTGTTGGTTTGTACCTATCTAGCTATCTAAAAAGAAAAAAAAACCAGAAAATAAAAAGGGAAAACCCACTCCAGGTGCATATCAGATGTCTCAATTGACAAATTACTTTCACTATCAAATGATAAAGGTGTGTTTAACCCTACAATTAAAACACTGGTTTCAAACTTGGTTGATCTGGGTCCAAATCCTGTCCATTGCAATAGATTTCTTGCTATGTGTGATCAAATATTTGTAACAGTATTTCTGAAGTGCTCAGCAGTGACCTGATATTATCCGCTTTGAAGCCCAAAGGATTTTTTCCATCTACATCAGTGAGAGCAGAATTTAGGCGGAAAACAGTTTCTTTTAAAACAGTGTGAAATTATCTGTAATTTAATCATTTCTGGAGGGTCTGCCTTTTATCCACTGTTTATTTCTTTTGTGTTTTATGGTCAGTGCTTGCTGTACTTTCTGAGTTTTTTTGTATAGGATCAAGTGTGGTGAGCTTTGATGCTGATGCTCAGGAGATCCAAGAACAAAAAACCCCAACAATAACAATAAATGTCCCTGGGCAGGGATATTTCCCATGATTTGTGAGTCTTCCTATTATCTTCTGTACACATTGAGAGCTGCTTTTATAACAAAATGTCTTCTTACATGAAGAAAAACAAAGCTAGAAGTTATCCAGGCCCTGCCTGGGAAGCTGCCTGCAGAGAGCCCTGTGGCAGCGAGTCATGGAGTGAATGGGATGTCCTGGATTGATGTGGAGCAGATAGACCTGGCCTGTGGACGACTGGGAAAACAGCAGGAAATTCTCCAGTTGTGCAAGGCAAAGAGCAGCTCCACCTCTTTGTGCTCCAGGCTCATGGCTATGCCTGACTGCACATGGAAGGAATTTGCATTGCCAAGAGGAGCTGATCAATGGGAGCTGTCTGGGAAAGCGGCTCGTTACTTTTAGTCAGGCGAGGGGTGGCAGTGAGAAGCAGGAGGCACGTGGTCTGGCTTCGGAGGGAGCTGTAATGGGCTGCTTTGTTTTGACATAACTGTAATGGTCTTTCATGTGCAGCTGTATGTAGATAAGACAATGCCAGGATAATACTGGACATTCAGATGCAAATGAACTGTATATGTAACTGTACACTGCATTATTTTTCCTTATGAGGTGTTTTGGGAGATTTCTGTCCCTGAGAACTGCGCTGCTCCCTGGACATGTAACTTAGTCTGCCACTAAACTTTCCCCGAAAGAATATTCTTATTTTCAGATCCTCTCACTCCAGTTACTAAAGAGAAAGTGTAACGATATGTCTTTATCAAAGAAGACATTTCCAACTCTCCTTTTCCTTTGTGAAGAGCAAAGGAGAAGGAAGAGCATCCTCATGGGGAAAGGAGGATGTTCTGCCTGGTGAAGGTGAATTTCATATTCACACAATCCCAATAAGTTCTTCATTGAGAGTTTTGAGAGCAGGTATGGTGGGAAGCGTGGGGAGTGGGAGTGGTAAAATGAGGACTATAGGGGTGTAGTAATATTTCAGATCTGGGGCAATGAAGCCATAGGCACTGTAAGAGGATGAATAGATGAGAACAGGGTTAAGAGTAGCATGGGAGATGAGATCAAAGTTATGCCACAACTGCAGGAAAAACACAGAAGCTCCTCAACATTTTACCTCTGGCTCCGTGTCTAATGACAACCCCTTTCCAGCAGCTCATCTTGCTTGCTGCCATGCTTACTGTAAAAGATAACAAAGCTAACAAATCTTAAAATTACAGTTTTGAAGGGGTGGAAATTGGTGAGAGTCTCTCTCTTCTGTTTTCTCTTATATCCACAGATGCGTGTCCTGACAATCTCAGGAACTATTCATAGTTAAGATTTGGTTTTAGGAAATGACTGGGAAATACTGAGCAAACTCAGTCATCACCTATGGCTAGATAAATGCCACAATGCTGTGAAGGAGTAACTCAGACATTGCCTGGTGTTGCTGAGAACTACCAGTACAGCTGGTAATACCTTAAAATCAGGGATATAAAATAGATAACTTTTGAGGACTCTGGAAAGCACTGAACCAAAGTGGGCCCAAAGGTATAAAGTAATACACTCAGAAGTCATTAAAACTTCTTTTCCTCTATTTCCTTGTGTCCTTGATGCTTTATACTACCTATAGCTTTGCCAAGGCTTCCTTGCCATAGTTAAGACAAGATGCAAAGCCAAAGTATCTCCAGCAATTACAGCGTGGGCTGCCTCTCTGGTCCCTCACATGCAATACAAAACCAAGCCTGTTCTAGCTGACAAAAAAAAAAAAAAAAGAAGGCAACAACCCAAGTGTATTTGGGGTTTCTGGCACTTAGCTTTTTTTCCTTAGAGGATTTCCTCCCCAGACGCTGCCCCTGTTTCTTGTGGCTGACACTGCAAGTTGTTCCATCTTCCACAACCCTTCAAGACTTTGAAGATTTCCTCTTTCCAGTGTGGTTGTTCCTCTACAGGCAGAAGCAGGCCCTGACAACAAATTCAATTTTTGTTTCAAACAAGAAAACATGAAATAAAAGAGAACTTTTCCATTCTTTCAGTGCTATGAGAGTATTACAAATCTCCATCTGGGAACACATACTTCCAGAGGAAGCATTGTCAAAGCATTATTTTAAAACATGGGAATAAAACACTATTTTTGTCAGAATAAGTCTATTCATCCATGACTTCCAAGGCTGCATTTTACATTTGCTTACCGGTGCTGTGGTGCTGAAGTTGCTGTAGGTACCCAAACCTTCATTCAAATCCAGTGACAACCATTCCTTTTGTTTCAAGGTCTGATCTGGTCAACCCTGAATGACATCTAAATCTGACCTTCTGTTTCTGTTCTGTAGGGCTTTAGGTCTTCTACATCTCAGCAAGGACTGAAGAAGATGGAGTGAGTTTCCACACAATTCCTTTTAATTCCTTTACTGTTTCCAGTTTTTACTCTTGTTTTTTTGTTCTGATCATTTCACTTCAGGCTTTATTCTCCTCTCACCAGCAGTGATTCAAAGCAGGAACAATTACTCTGACATCATCTACCAGATTTTTTTCTTTCATTTACCCTGCTTTTACTCTAACTGTTTTTGAAAGGCTTGGAATCTGTCCTTTTAATGTTTAATTCCTAAATACCATGGTGATGTCCTTTATATAAATATTACTAATGAACTATCCAGAGCATGATTCTACATGGAAAATGTTATTTGAAACAAACTTCTCCTTGAAGCTCCACGTTTTATGTTCCAGACAAGCCTGAGTGCTGTTGACAGCGCTGTGCAGTCCTTCCACTTGCTGGGAATAAAGGTCTTCAGAAACAGAGCCATGGTTACAACTCTGCTGAGGAACCCCAAGGCCTGTTGTTCAGCACATAATTGACCCATTTAATTGTGTTTTCTCTTGCTATGTTTGTTCCCTGTGACAAAGCTCAGTCATTGTTGATATTACACCTATATAACCTCCTCTGACAAGAGAACTTTCCAGTGTCCTGCAAACACTGCACAGTCTCCAGTCTCCAGTCCTGCTGAGGAGGGAATGACTCACAGCTTGCTGTTTGCTCTGGTTTTGGGGCCAGTCCCTTTCTGATAGTGCAGGCGCAGAGAGATTGATGGCTCTTGCTTTGGCATGCATGAGGCCGCGGTGTGCTCCTTCTCTTGTTTCCTGCAGGATGCAGAGACTCGTCAGGTCTCTGGACAGAGAATGTGCTCAGCCTCATCTGTCTTGTGCCCTGTCACTCTGCAAATCAAATGACTCATAAACCCTTGAAAATCCTTCATGGCAACTCCTCCATACCAGGAGCATTGCTTCTTACAGTCCTTGGTGGCCCAGGGACCAGGTCTGGGTGACACAACAAGGAACTCATTGTTTGGTGGTTGCAGGGGCTTTCTTAAGGCAGAGGAGGGTGCCAAGGGTCTTTCTCACTGTGCCAGGCTAAGCACACCAAGAGTCTTTAAAGTGTGAGTTATTTGCAGTTTGTGAGTCAGATTTCCTGACGTAGGTGGGCAAAATATAAAATAGAGATACAAGGCCCTGCTTTGCATCATGGTACCTGAGATGGTGACCAGAGGGTTAAAAGCAGTAAGGAGATTGCCCAACATGAAAACAGACCTTAATTCAGGTAGTGACAGCACCTGAGCTGAAGTGGAGAGTAAACCTGCATTGACTGAGTAGTGTTTAGGCTCATGAGAGTTTCATCAATATATTCTGCAAGCTGGCAAAAGGAACCTCATGCAAGCTGTAAGAAACAGGATGCTATTCCTCAGTGTGACCATCTTAGCACAGACATCTGGAAACTTACTTGAAGGCATCTGTTACAGCAAAAGGTAATTTTAGCCACAGAGAATACTGGGAGCAAAGAACAGCTTCTTCCTCTTAAGGAAAACACCCAGGGTTTGCCACCTTCTTCACAGCACCCAGGGACAGCCTGATGAAGCTGCCTGTCTCTAGAAATAAATGAAACAGGCAAGAGCTCTGGCCCTGAGAACAGGCAGCACACAGCTCATGTCTGCAAGCCTAGACTCCAAAATATTCATCTGTACAACTCATTTGGAACAGGATGTTTGGGAGCAGTTTCACTCACATTCCCTAAACTGTACTGAGGTGTGTCTAGGAATGCATCATTTGGGTTAAACAGCAATGAAACAGCATGGGTGATTTTAAGGCACTCCTCAGACTCATGGCTTGGTCCTGTATATCTCAGTGCTGCATACAGCTGCTCTGGCCCAGCTAGTCTAAAAAGTATATAAAACTGCTCTCAGTTTGACACAGTACCTGTGAAATAAAAAACATGCCAATTTCTGACATGGATCCTTCACTGTTCCTCTTTGAAGTAACCTGCCAAGTGTCAAAAGCAACCCACATACAGGCTCTAATTGTGAATAGAATCCACATCCCCACCAATGCCATGGTGCATGGCTGGCTGCCAAAACCAGGCTAATGTGATTAAAAGAAAATTGCATCTCTGTGGGTTTTCACTTCCTTGGTCATAGCAGGTGCCTGTACTGGGTGGTAAAATGCATCTGCAGCTGCTACAGCTGTTACTCTGGCATCAAAGCAAGAGTCCAGCTAAAACCCAGGAAGAGTATACTATGTTCAACTTTTAAACCCTAGACAGCAGTTTGCCATCATTTCATTCCAGGGTATTTATTGATATTAGCATGTGGTGGCTGGGGGATTTGCTGGGGTTTGTGCAAGCATGGGGTTTTTTGTTGTTGTTGTTTTGGGGTTTTTTTTAAGGGTAGAAGGGAATTGTTTTGAGATTTCTCTTTTAAACCTCTCTCCAAGGAAATTATCCAGGCTAAAGATGCTGCCAACCATTCTCCCCGTAGAGATGGCTCCTGGTGCAGGGTGAGGTAATGAATGACACTTGTGAAGAGCACCCGCTTAGCAGATACTGGGCCCACTGACGAGTCAGGCATTTGGTGTAATTAGAAACCAGCTTGCTGAGCTAAATGGATCGTCTGAGTCACCTTTAGGCGGCCGAGTGCCAAAGCATGTCTGCTGTGTAATTTGCTGGTCAATATTTTCCACAAAAGGTTCCCCCCCAGAGCTGCCTCCAGCGCCTTTGTTCGCTGATTATAAGTGCTTGCGAGGTGCAGTAGCCTGGCAGCTTCTTTGGCATCCAGTGATTTGCTTTGAGACATTTCTAAATCCATAGCAAAGCTCCTGGTTTTCTTTCAAGTTGTCATTCACTGGGGTGATGAGGGGCAGAAACAGAGCTCTAAAGAAAGAAGCTTCTAAAGACCTTTAATGTTGTAAGTAACTGAGATTATATAGAAAGAGAGTGAAGGAGAGAGACCTGGTCTATCGACAGTGCTGGAATAAAGCCAGTTGTAAAGCATAATTTCCCTTTGAATAAAGAACCTTTTGCCCTCTGCACTTCTACAGCCATTGAATCAACAGTTGCCATTATAAGGCAGCAGGTTTTTTCCTCCATTACCAGTGCAGAGATGGATTTTTATACTTAACATCAGAATAATATCTCACCTGTGTTGTTCTGATGTATTAGTTCAGCTTGTCTGTGAGCTACAGCCTTGAAGATGGAGTGGAATAAAAATACAGCCATGACAGTTCAGATTCTGTGCAAAAACCAACCTGAAATGGAGAAAGACCAGTCAGGAGAACAGCAACAGTAAGTGAGGGCTTTGCTGGCCTCCATTCTGCCCTTGCACAGAGGGAGAGCTGAAATGCCCTTCCCATCCAAATAACAAAAGAGAGCAATGATGTGCATGGGTACAGCCAGGGAATAGAGGAGCCTTCAGCAGTGCAACAGCTGTGTGCATCAGGAGCTGACTTCACCAACAGGTCCTTGCTTGTAATTGTATGGGAAAGATGGCTGGCTTTGAGTTGGGAAAAAGATAATAAAGCTGCTCCAATGGGAATAAGCAGCTCAGATGTTGGCACTGTGGGCATAACACCAACTGCATTGTGGGGGTGGCCCTCACTGGAGGGAGTAGATTGTATCCTCTGAACAGCAGAGTTTTACAGGGATTTTTCCCCACCTGTGTTCATCAGAACAGCTCTATTTACTGTAGGACCTGCCACTGAAACCTTACATGATTTCCATGGCTGTGCTCTTCTATGTGCTTCTTGAAGGGGCAGAGTCCCAGATCTCACTTCATTCCCTCCAGAGCGTTTCTGGAGAGCCATCTTTGCCCCTCCAGTGAGGGATTTAGAGCTGAGCCTTTGACTCCTTCAATTTTTCATTAGAGACTGGAAAATAAGCACAACACCTCTCCTAACTTTCAAGCCCTTATCAAAATATCATCATGGAAATACTCAAGCAAGTAACTGTCCCACAGTGTGCAAAGGTTTCATGTAAACCTGGTCAAAAATATACATACAAAACATGACCCCAGTGTCATTATTCAACAGTATTTCAGGGCAGGGAAACCATGTGAAAATATACTTGGTCTGACCCCATGCCACAGACACTGTGGGCTCAACCCAATTACCTAAACTAGGTTTATGTATGTTTAAGGCTGACCCAGGGCTTTTGGTAAAAGCATGCAGGGGGGCACCTGGAGGTCAGACAGGACCCTTTGGACATCTTAAACAGTTGTAAGTTCCTTATGCTCATACTTTTTACTAACCCTAATATTTGGGCTTAAAACATGGAAGTTAGGAGAAAGACACAAAAGCATGATATTATAAATACCTGCGGTCTCAGTTAGTGTTGCATGTTTGAATACTTGCTTCTTGGGCTGCTATTCCTCTGGACAGTTTGGGCAAAATACTGTACCAATTGAAGCCGGAAAATGGTTTCTAAATAATTTAGCAGCTGAGTGGCTGGTTTTACTGCTGAAAACCATATTCTTCTAAATCTCTAGCTGCTATGTTGTTTGGAGTCTCCATCTCTGTAAGCTTTCATCTCTTCTTGAAAGTCATTAGGGCACTGCAGGTGGATTTTACAGAGTGCAGAATAGTGTTTGCTGAATTTTGGTTTTCAGTTATCTCAGAAACACTGGCTTTCTGAAGAGGAAAATCCTGTAACTTTTTCTCACTTACTGACAAACACTAGTATTTACTCTTTATTTACACACTGATTTCACCATGTGCTGAGCAAAACCTGCAAAGGAGGAATCCAACAGCACAGAGACCAGGTAAACATCTACAGGCAAAACAGCTGAGGAACTCAAACAATCTAGAAATTTATGCTGAACTTTCTCTACTTACAATGCTATTAGGAAAACCTGAAAGCAATCAAAAAATTCTCAAACATTTGTTTTTGACATGTTGCAAGTGAAAATTCAATGCCTACTTAAAACAACCATTCACATTGGAATCTACCTGTATTTATATTTTAAAGGTTAAAAATGCTTTCCAGAAAGGATTGTATGTCTAATTTCAGGTTGTCTTTTTCCTTGTCTGTCATTTTCCCAGTGTTTAATTTCAAGAAGTAAATGAAGTTGCTTATTCAGTCACCCATGTTGTTCTCTAGCCTTTTAAACTGAGTGTTTTCAGGCTTTTCATGGCAAAATCAGAGATGTTTTCTGGACCCTTATGTATTTTGGCTTTCATGGCTTGAGACAAACGAGACCTGAATATAAAAGTAATCTGATTCTTCCCATTTTTGAAAAAAAAAAAAAAGCCAAAACAAAGTTTCTGTTTGCACATGAAGAATAGATTCAAAGATTGCACAGAGAATTTACCTGAACAATTAGAAGATGTTTTCCTATAAACTTTGCTGACACACAGCGTGTTTAACAAAACATTAGATACAGTGATCCAAAACTTCAGCTAACACACATCACAGTGGCACAGGGGACATTCATTGAGCTTTTCATTCACCTCGCCCCCTTCGGAAATTTTCTGTCTCATTCTTAGTTCTTGGTCCAAGTAACTTCATGAATATGTTCCTTACATATTTCTGAAGTGGGCTATAAAATTTTGGTTTATATATTCAGAACTAGCATTGCATAGTTAATTTGCAACTTCTGAAAATTAAACAAAGTTCCTCTTTCAGGTTTTCCCAACTCTACTCAAAGGAAGCCTTTTCCTTTTACTATATGTTAATATCAAGGGGACTTAACTGGTATCAGCTGGATTTTTGTGCTTCAGGAGCTAGATTTTGGCTTTGGGGTCAAATTTATGGCAATGTTAAGTGATGTTATATCTTCTATGTGATGTGAAGTTATTTTTGCAGTAAAACTGCCTGTATTGTTGATTTTTATCATCTTCACAAGTGACACATGAAACTTCTATATGAATTCATTGTATACTTTACTGGGAAGTATAAAAATATTTTTCTTTTTCAACCACACACAAAGATTTTACTTGGTGACTGAAGGAAAGCGCTCCAAAATATCTCTCCACATAAACTGATTCTAAAATAGGCAATTGACATTTCCTTTCTTATATTTTTTTTATTTTGGATTAACCACAGCAGTTATTTTTCTGATATGTCCAGCCAATTGCTGTAATCACCACGGTCTTGTTAGGTTATTTCTTTGAGAAATGACTGCTCCCTTTTTTTCCCCTGTAGAATTCTTAGAATGAAAACATCATTTTACTGTCAGCAATGTGATGTGTTTCAAGGGAAGAAACTAATGACAGGTCATGACTTTTTTCAAGAAGGAAAAACAAGCCTTCTCCAAAGTATAAAAAGGCAGGTTGATTGCCTGTTCAGTGTCTGGGGATATTTTCTAAAGTCAAAGGATACACGGTGTGATTGTCATATTCTTGCAGTCATGGAAAAGTAGAGTGTCTCAAAACCAGTGACCTTTGGCTCTGCAGCTCCCTCTGAAACACCCTATAAAAGGGAGCCAAACTGAAGTAAATCAGTGCAGAATTCTCCATGCCTGATCACTCTCTGTAGCACTTTAAAGTTGGCTGTTCTACATTTCGATGATCAAATCTTTCAGACACCACGTTGTATTTTCTTGGCCTACTGCTCACCTTTCTTTCCAAATAAAACTTTTGCAGCAGCTCCTCTCCTCCATACATACACACAAACCAAGGTCAGCTGGATGCTTAGGTTGCATGTCCAACACATGCATGATTTGCTATCAGAATCCATGTATTGTTTCAAAAATGCTACAGCATTCAAAAATGCTACAGGAAAATAACTGTGTGAGGAAATGAAAAGGAATTATTCTTACAGAAGTCATCCTACAGACCCATCCTTGATAAACTTTTTTGATCCAGGAGGTGATTATGGCTTTTACAAAAGAGCTGTTACATTTAATGAGTCTTTCTGTTGTTCTTGGTCCATTCTCAGAGGATTTAAATGGCATTTATGTTTAATTGTTGAATGCTATAATTTGATGAGAACATTAACTGGTTCCTACTCACTGAAGGAAATAATGGATGTCCTGGACTGTTACCACAAAAAGAGGGGGGAAACACATAGCCCAAATGCCTCTATTCCAGGGTAAAGGGTAAAATCTGATTAAAACTAAGATGAGTGGAGGCAGCTCTCTGCCAGCATGAGGTGGTGTTGCCTTACATCCTGTCCAGCCTGGTGCCATCTACATGGCTGCTGGCCAAGATCCCAGGAGGGCTGGAGAAAGCCCTTGTATTTTCCAGTTCTCACCTGCCTTCCCCAAGGGATTCACAGCCGCCCACGCTCGTTCCCGCAGCCCTGGTGCCAGGCTCTGCAGGGCTCTCGTGGTGAGCAGCCTGCAGCTTGCAGGAAACTGCATCCCCTCCTAAAGAATCTGCAGAACTGAATCCAGAGCTCAAAGCACCTCCCCTGTCAGCATTGTGCTGAGCGTAGCAATTCCCTTCTCACACAACAGCACAGTGGGATGGGAACACCACTGACAGCTGTTCTCAAACTTGCTCATGCTGTTCATTTTTCCCAGTTTTTCAACTGTGTGATACAAAGACATGTGGTGTTCCCTTCTGCCCAAGTTAACTTTTTTTTTTTCCTTATTTCTAGAAGTCCTGATCCCTAAAACCTAATGTCACGTAGCAGGAAATCCTTCATGCCACTTATTCACTTGACTGCTCTTGTTTAATATGTGTTTGGACTTGGCTATTCCATTTTCAGCTGTTGCTAATTTTTTGTTACTGGAGGAGTGATCTACATTTTTTGTGTGGAAAAATCCCAGTTTGTCAGCATGGTAAAAATAATTTTAAAAATCCTACATGAATAAAGTTTTGTGAGACCAAGGAAGAATTGCCATGTGTCACCATAAATTGGTAAACTCTGGCTCCTGATCTAATGTCTAATTGCTCCATTATCTTAATACCCAGCAGCAAATAAAATTCAAGGGAGCAGAAGATTTAGCTCAGATGTTTTTCTGAACCTCCCAGACTATGCAAATTTCTTACACTCTCTATCTTTCTACCTGTATGAGGGTCAGACCTCAGTTGATCCTAATCTGTTAATTACACCAGATTATGTCGTGGTTGAGTAATATATAATAGAAAAGCAAAACATTTCAACCTGATACCTTTGATCTGAACTCAAGTTTCTAGAGGGCATGAATTAGACTGGAGCTGGTCACCTGTTTCCTGAGTTATTCTTTTCCTAATTTCACTACATATAAGGCATAATTCTATATCCATGGCTTTTTGGCAAGAGCAGCCTGGAGAGAAAGAAAACACCCTTCTCTCAAAAAAGCTTTTTTGGTTATTTTACAGACTTCATTTCTTCTGAACAATTCCTTTGAAGTCCTTTGTGGTGAGGAAAATCTTGTGCATATTCTCATGATTTTTGCAAGATTAAGTTCTTCAGATTGGTCAGATTGATTGACAAGGAGCCTTGTATGAAGCTGAGCATTCCCTGTCCCACATTTAGTTGGAGGAGGGAGATGCACTGAACTGCCAAACTTGCTTTGTTTCAGGTAATGCTGTGACCATGAAACTTCAATTACTCTTTCTGAATCAAAGAATCATTGGTTGGGTTGGAAGGGATCTTAAAACTCATCCAGTCCAACCCCCTGCCACAGGCAGGGACACCTTCCAGAAGACCAGGTTTCTCCAAGCCCCATCCAACCTGGCCTTGAGAACTTCCAGGGATGGGAAAACCACAGCTTCTCTAGGAAATATGTGCCAAGGCCTCACCATCATCATAGTACAGAATTTCTTCCTAATATTCCATCCAAATCTACCCTCTTTCAGTTTAAAGCCACTCCACCTTGTCCTATCACTGCATGCCCTTGAATTACTGGCAAAGTAAGCAACAGTTTGTTGGGGGTTTTCTCGAGACTAATCAATTTTGAGCAACCTAGGATCAGTGAAATGCGAAATTTGAGGCTTTGTGTCATCCTGGACAATATGGAGCAGTTATTTCTGAGGAGGAACTCAAGGCTCAAAACCATCTTTAATTTAACTGCCAACTCTTACCCCACACTCAAATGATTCATTATTTAACTCCACCCAACACAAAGCACTCAGACACATATAGGGCAAAATGTCATGACATGAATGTCCCAGATGCCCTCTGGATGTGCCCCATGCTCTAGCTGTCCATCAAGCTGAAGGCTGGCCTGGGTGATTTACTCAGAACAGAGATGAGAGAAGGATGTCAGCTCAGTTTATTGCAATGTCAGCTCGAGTGCATATCCATAGCCTTGGTGCACCTTGTTTGAACAAGTGTTGCTGCCCAAAGAATTTTTAATAAGGTGCATAATAAAGTTTAATAGGCTGTAGCAAGTAGACATGTTTGAACACGTTTGCAGTATGTCTAAATGAAGTGTTTATATTTCTGTGTGTCCAGTATTGCTGTTCCAAGTTAAATTCTATAAAGAAAAAATCGGGCAAAAAGATTACCAAAATACACGCCTAGTATTATTCTTCTTTCTAGAGGAATTACTTTGAAACGATATTTCTTGTTATGATATCAGGTTTATATTATGCTTTACAGTTTTCTGTGCCTGTCCAAGAAATGTTTGATTCTCAGACATTTCTACAGAAGTTATGTGGATTTGTTCCTTGGTTTTAGCAGGATTTCTGCTAATTTGTCCTTCATATTATATGCAACATAAGGAAAAACAGCAGCTTCAAAAACATAGAAATGGTTCCAAATCTAGAGAGAATAATGGCTTTTTTTCTAAAATTTAAGTCTTTTCTAGGTCAAGGATAATTGTGAAATTTATATATAAGAGTAAAGATGTCCCAGAGTTCTAGTGTTTTGTTTCGGCTTTTGTTTCCATTCCCTTGATTCTGTGTGTTTGTCTCTTTGGGGCATTTTTCAGGCTTTTTTCAGTATTTTTTCACACCAATTCTTGGTAGTACGCAAAATGACAATAATTATTGTAAGTGATCCCTTTTTACAAAGCATCACCTGTCTCCATAGGAAAAACCTTGGCTTATATTTAGAAGTGAATAGTTTAGCTTGCATAACAACATGAGTCTTCATCTTCCAACATTTATTCCAAACAGAGAATTTCTCTTTGCCATTTCTATAAGAGGGACCTTATCAATGCACACAAATATCTTAAGAGTAGATATCAAGAGGTCAGGGCTAGACCCTTCTGAGTGAATCCCAGTGACAGGACAAGGAAGGGGCACAAATTAAACACAGGAAGTTCTATCTGAATTTCAGGAAAAACTTCTTTACTCTGAGGGTGACTGAGCACTAGTCACTTGCTTTCCAGAGAGACTGAGGAGTCTCCATCTCTGAAAATATTCAAAACCCACTTGGACACAATCCTGTGCAACCTGCTCAGAGTGAACCTGTTTTAGCAGGGAGTTGGACCAGATATCTCCAGAGGTTACTTCAAACCCAAATGGTTCTGTGATTCTGTGAGTAATGGCATAAGCCAAAGCTTTAGTTTTGTTGTCTGATATGTCTTTCTGTCTCCAGCTCCTCCTGGTTACTCTTGTGTCTGGCTCAACTCATCTGGCAGGGACCTGCAGCAGCAGCATCCTAAAGGACTCATGTGGGCTTGCTTCACTGGGGGCCTTCCATGGCCATCAAAGGAGACATCTCTGACACCCTGACCCTGTGATGGATGTTGTATGAATGATGTTCAGTCCTAGAAAATCCTAGGAAAAAATCAGTCCATGACTATCCTCATCTAGCTGAAAAATAGAGGGATTGCCCAGCTTTGAGTACAGACTGGTGAATAACCCAAAAATCTTTGGCCATCTAAGGGAAATCAAAGCCCATCTCATCTGTCCAGCTCTATGAAAGCTTATGCTTAATGCCAAATAATAGGTAACAATCTATTCTGCTAATGTTTTGATAGTATATTTGAAGACCTATTATCTAGAAGATTCTGATTTAAAGCCACTTCAAATTTTTGGTGAAAAACTTTGCATTATTGATATTAAACATATTCTTGTTTTCTGATTTACTGCATGTTTTAAGCATTCATGATGCTTAATAGCCCAACTAAATAGACATACTGAAAAACAAATGTTGCTAAAATGATTAAGCAGCCCACAGATGGCTTAAATGTTCCTGTGTCAATGAGACAGCTTTATAAGTGAAGCATATGTGATAACCATTTATGTTTAATTTTTAAAATGCTGAGTATTTTTAAAGCAAACATCTGAGTTTTTCTGCTGAGTATTTTCAAAGAAAAACGTCAACCAACTTGATGAAGAGATTTAACAGTCAAAAAAGCTGTCTAGCCCAGATGCTTGGTGGCAGCTGTAACCTCATGAAAATTGACCTATAACATAGCCACAGGGTTCTTGATTCTGAGAAGAATCTTCTCTTTAAGAAAATTGATTTGCTTTACAAACCTTGACCCTTCACTATTTTTCATCCTACATCAACCCCTGGGGCCCACTGACCTCTCTGCAAGAAGTCATAGGCATGAGACGCCCTCATTCAAATGAGTGGAAAGATTTCCATGTAGGGTTTGTTGGGCCAAGGTTCATTGCAACAAATCTTTCCTTGTTCTGCTTCAAGATTAAGTCAAGATGACTGACATAATTGGCCAAACAGTTTTCTAACTGGCTTTTTGCTTTTGAGATGACCTCTGTTTCTCCCATTCGTCTGCTGATTACAGGTCAATAATACTGTCAAGGAGAGATAAAATAATTTTGTCACTTAGAAATATTGTAATGGGATAAAACCCCTGGCTTGTCATATCTCTAAATTTGAAAAGATAATTGAGCTGTCAATTTAAATATCAAGTGAATGCCTCCATGCAAGCAGCGTTAATAAAAGCCAGGAGGAAGGTGGAGATGAGCTCAGCTGGCAGGTGAGGGGGGTGAGTTTTGGTGTCTGAGAGACAAGTAACTCTAAACTTACTTTGAATTAATCTGAGCTTCTTGTGTCTACAAGAGTACACAAGGTGCATTTGTTTTATGAATATTCTTTCATGCAATCCTTGAACCAGCCATAGGTGGGAGATATCTTTATTGGGAATGTCATTTCAAGCTGTCAACTTCTCCACCTATCATGGAGACATGAAAAATCAGTTTATTGCCAACCCCTTTTTATCTCTTTCTAGCAAATATTCCTTTCAAAGGTCGCTTGCTTGTCTGGATGTCATCAAGAGAGTTACCAGCTTTTATTCCTTGCTGCCTACCAAAACATTCATATAAGCCAAATTTTGCTCCCATGCCTACAGCAGTAATTACTACTAATGGGCTCAAGTGATTGAATCATTGAAGGCCTAAGGGAAAATGTTTGCACAGTGTTTCAGTTACTATTTGCTTTATGGGCTCTGTTGACTGTACTTGCCAGACTTCTGCATTTATTAACAGAGTTGTGTGATATTCTGGCCCCTTCCTTCTGCTTTTGAACCACCCTCAGTTCTCCCTGGCAGATCCTGAGTGTCATGAGTGCTGCACAAGAAGAAACAAATTTGACTGAGGACATCAAAGTGCACTGAGATCACACAGGAAGTGCCCAGCTCTTTGGATTCAAACGTCCAGTCTCAACTGGGAAGATGAACTGTCAGCATCAACCACAATCAATACTATCCAAAAACCAGATCTGTGGAGTGAGAACCAGGCTAGTATATTTAAAGATTTTTGTGGCTGGCTCCAAAAGTTTTGTAGAAAATCAGAGCTCAAGGCTGGCCACAGAAGTGGTAACATGGACTGGGAAAGAGAAGCCAATGGTTTTATCTGTGTGCAGCACTGGGAGAAGCAGAACAAATTTACATCATGGGACAACCAACATTCACAAAGCCAGCAACCAAAGCCATGCCTCCTATGGATGAGTTAGAGCCCATCTGAAGAACAACATCATTGTGCAGAGGCATGAATGAAAAGGGTTTTTCTTCGCAGAAAAAGTGTACGTGGGGGTTTACAACCATGAAAGAGAAGATGAAGTCTGCAGCATTTGTTTGGGGCTGATACTACAGATATGAATAAAACCCGTTAATTTCCATGGTACAAGAGAACTGCAGCCAAGAAGTATACCTGAGCAGTCCTTAATCAAAGGCAAGTTCCCAGGAGACTTGACATTTGTGAAAAGAATCCAACTGGACATTTTAGCTATAAGTGTATCTTCACTTTCGTGTTCAGCTTTTGATTCAGGGGCAGATTTTGATCAGTGGTTTTACAGCTCCTTGGGACATAGAGGCTTTTGTATCAGCCCATGGATTTTGTTACACAAAGTTTTCTTTGTACTTTGGAAGGCTGGAGAATTGGCTGCATGCGAGCCTGTAGAGTTTATAAAACCTGCAAGCACTAACCTCTCTTGGCTTCTCCTGTGAAAATAAATGTGAACTTGGAAACCTCTGGCTTGAAGCAGAACCCACAGATATATAAAATTGGTCTGAAACAGCACTGCCTCATCACTGTTCATACAACTTAGTGGTAAATACCAAGAAGTCTTAAATCAGCCTCCAAAACCTTGAAATTATTGGTAGTCATTTTCTTCCAAATAAGAAAATAAATCAGTTTTGGGTCTCCATGATTATTTTCTGTTTCTGGCCTATTTATGACAACACTTTCAAATTCTTCTATTTGATGAAGACATCTAGAAACATTTTCTTTTTAAAATAATACCTGAGTATCTTACAATCAGGTGACTCAGAGAGCTGAAGTTTTTGAAGACCATGGCATGCTGAGCCTCGTCACTCATTCAGCTTCACTTACAAAAGGTACTCAGTGTGCAGGACAGAGAAAAAGCAGATCTGGACCTGCTCACTGATGTAAATAAGAGTCTCTTCCTCTCCAGAAGAGTTAGTTGAAATAGGAGAACAAGGTACCCTGGTGTACTGAGCAGCTTTTGGCCCTGAAATGGTTATTGTTGTAACATGTGAAACAGGTTTAATGTGCAGCCAACACAAGTGGAAGTTTGGCCCTGGCATAGATGGTTTCAAACTCTTGGGCTTCATCTCATTGTTTCTCTGATATCACAGTTGCCTTACCTTAGAAAAGAAGCATTTTACCAAGTAAGCCTCAGAGAAAATTAATTAAATCTAAATGAGGTCACCCCCTTTATTTTCCTTCAAGCCCACTCACATTTTAAAGCTGCACAGTGAAGGAATTAAAACAATAGGAGTTGTAGCTTCTTACATGAAGATTTTTTTCATTAAATACAGCAGGAATAACCATTAATAAGGTATTACCTTGCTCAAAGAGCAATGGGTACCAGCAACCACTAAATAATTCTTGATTCCAATACTGATGCATTTTGCAGCTGCAGACAAATTATTTACCTTCTAAAACTTAATTTTCTACTGTATTACAAATATTGCATATTCAGTACTGCAATGATGGAGTTGCATTTTCTTGCCTGCTGGAAGACAGCAAGCCACAGTGTCTTGGGAAAAAGGGAAATAATGGTCTAGGAAATAACGAAAAAGATAATTCTGCTAGTGTCAATTGACTTTCTTGTGAAAGAAGCTCTTCTGTCACCCTTTCTTCTTAATGCTACTACTTGTTTTTCAGGCAGGATCATAAGGTGGTCACACTGAAGCTGGATTCTCTTCATTTTTCTTTAGCCAGGTAAAAATGAACTCTGTGTACAGTCTCCCTTTAATCAGAGAGACTAGTGCAGACAACTGCCTATTTTAAACACCTCTGGGTGAACTGCCTCTACATGTCTGCATTGGAACAGAGATTTGTATTCTAGATGACCAAACTTGAGTTCCCATTCCGAGATCCTACTTTGGAGGTTTCTTAAAGTCTCCAAGCACTGAGCAGAACATGATGCTTTCTTGAGATGCTAGTCTATGATCAGGGATCCCTGGATTCTTTGTTTGGATAAAATAGCATTAACTCCTCCTCGCAAAAAATCATTCAGAGCCCTGCTTGATTTGCATCAGAGCAGAGAGCGTGCTCAGTTTTCAAGTCAAGAATTGTTCACATGCCCACACACACACACAAACCATATTAAAAATAGACACTGAATTATAAAAGTAGCCACATTTTCCTTTCTAGAGATAAAAATAAAGGAGGGCCCAGGGTACAGGGAGAGGCTGGAGAAGCTGGTAAGGACCCATGACTCTCTATCTCCAAGTCAGTGCACGCAGCAAAGCTGGGAGACAATAAAAACTCCCACCATCTGACAGCTGCTTGGCAGCTTTTGAGAACTGAGTCACCACAGCCTGACCCAATTTCCAGCAGACAGGTGTCCCAACCACAGAAACCACCATCACAGGTGTCCCTGTTTTGTGTAAGTTCAGCAGAGAGACCACTGAGTTATTTGTTAGCAATCAAAAAGGTCATGGGGCTTAATTTTTGTACCAAGAGCACCTCTTGGCTAGTTTTACCTGATTTGCTGTGGTCTGAAGATTTATGTGTTTTTCTTGGAATTAAACCTGTCTAGCTACATCTTCATTTGATATATGATTTTTACTGAATCTTTGGTGTGAATGTCCTGGAAAGAAAACTCAGAACTAGAGACAGACCCCTCAAGTTTCAAAATATAATCCTCTCTATTGAGTGCTAGAGAGACAAGGTTACTAACAACTCCTGATGTTAAACAGCATGGTGATATAGTCTGAGATGAACAGTTCCCCATGGTAACTTCTGTATATTTGTCTGGGTATTGAGAATTAAATGATATTTACTCCTAACTCAGCTGAAAATTTAATGATAAAGTATTTATCATCCCATATTTTTCTTATTTTAGATGATCCAGCTTCAATTGCTGTGCAGGTCAGGACAGTCCCATTGAAGTCAGCATCCCTAGTGTGCCCACAAGTGTGACCCCAGAGTTTTAATACCTGCTAGGAATCCAGCACCTATGCCAGAAATGCCCAGGACTTTACACGCAATCTGAACATAAACCACCTTTTCAAACACAGGCTTTCTAATAAAACAGCCACTGTTGACACAAATAATCCCACATTTCTGATTTGCATAACCTCTAGAAAGCTGCATAGCATAGGAAATAAGCAATAGTAGGAGTGTAAATGGCTGTAAATGAAAGCATATCAGTTACAATGCAGCAGTTCACTTTATGAAGCCCAGTTTATGCTGGTGGCAGAAATAAGAGGAGACATTATGTCTTCAAAAAATCTTGACCTCAAGTGCTGCAGAAGACAGAAGAGACGACATTCAAGGTAAAGCAGACTTTCTGTGCACAGTTATTCTTTAAAGGGCTTTGCTAGGGTTCACATACACACACCCTTTGCTCATGAAATAGGAGAGGAAAGGAGCACCTCACAAATGAAGGTTGTGTAGCTCAGCAGCCCCAGCTGGCCCAGTTCCCAATATATTTTGCTTGATAAACAGCTAATCCCTGAGTATAGTGTGGCTTGCATTCCTCCAAACTTATCATTAATCACGGAAAAACCCAAGTTGTCCTTGCGCTGTGTGAGTGCCTATGAACAGTGCCTTTGATAAGAGTGTTTTTACATGCCTGGAGGGATTTAGCTTTTTGGACCTCTGTCCTGTAAGTAGTAGGCAGACCTTCCTTTGCATGTGAGTCTGCTTTCATTGCTGGTTTCAAACCACAGAGGATTAGCAGGGATGTTTGAAATGAGAAGTTGCTTATGCTCCCCTATTGTATTTGTGCTGTTCTACACATATATATTATATTCACATACACTATAATGCCTTATAATTATGTACTGTCAGCAGACAGAGAGAGTAGGACAGAAAAAGAAGGGAACTTCTAAGAGGAAAAAGGCAAGATTTTAAAGGATAAAATATTTAGTTACATCGTTCTGTTTCTTTTTAATATGGAAGGTGAATAGAGCAAAGAAATAAAATATTTGCCTCCTTACCTTATAGCAGACCCAGAAATAGGAAGAACAGACAACTGTAGGTCTTTTCCACAAGTATGGAATAGATGAATTGCCTTTACAATAGGTAGATATTGGACCAAGACACAAATTATACTGTGAGGTTTTTTCATAATGACAATAGTTAAGAGAACATATTTCCATTGTGTATCAGACACTTTCCATAGCCTGAGCTGTAAGCCAGGCTTATTTCAGCTACCTGCTCTGGCCTTGCACATGGAGAATAAAAAATCCTGACCGTATGGTGGAAGCCCCAAAGCTTTCAGCTGACATAATATCTCATGTTTTTTACAAAAGAGAGTCAGTCCTCGATGAAGTGGGAAAATATTCACATACTCAATTATGCTTTCTATTAAAAAAACCCCCAAAACCATGAAACTCATTTCTGTTTTGGATAGTTCTAATCTCAGCTTCAACCTATGATACATGTATACTACTGAGGTAAAACAAATCTACACCAAAAAGTGTTTTTACTTTCTGTATCTACTTCCTTTAACTTCCTTAACATTAAGCATTGTCATTCAGGGGAAAATTTAAACCATACAGCTTCAATAGGTATTTGTAGACATGAAGAAAGGATACTAAGATGATACTCAAAACTAAAAGGGTCTTAAGAAAAGACCCTTAAATAAAGGGCAGACTTTACTTTAAAGATACACTATCAGTGTGAGAAATTGTGCTTGCTCATTACCAAGCCTTTTCTTGCATTGATGAACTTCTATGCAGGGAAGTTTAGCAATGTGGCCTCTCAGAAAAAGAGACTCCTGGCACATCTCTCTGTGCCCTTGCAGACACAAACATGTGCCCTTGGGCCATTCACTTTATGAGCCACAGAGATGGGAGAAAACAGCTGCAGCTGCCCAGCTCCATTCCCACAGCAAGCGAGGAGCAGGACGAGAGCTCTCTCAAGTGCTGGGCTGCTGTGACTTTCTCTCTCCTTGGACACTGTGTGTAGCAAATATGACACCAGAATTCCCTGAGGTCCAAGACCTGGAGCAGCTCCTGAGCAGTGTGAGTACAAGGTGGCCTCTTCACATAGTCATTCTTCAAAGGCACCAGAGATTTGGCTGCAAATAGGCAGTTTAAAGAAGAAATCAGGTCCGCTGATTTTAATCTTTTAGAATAAAAGCAGAGCTAAAAAAAAAAAGAGAGAACAGTAAGCAGGAAAATGTTATAAAGTAAAGGCAACATTCTGTATTTCTCCATTTTTCATTTCCACTTACAAATATTTCAGGATTTGTTTCTTGGTGAATTTTTGCAAGGAAATGAACACTGGCTTGATGTTTACTACATTTCTAGATACCATCTGTTTAGCTCTACTTCCTTTTAAACTTTTTTAGTATGTTTTGATTTAATTTAATTTGAAGGTAGGACATGTAGGGTATTTGGTCAGGTGATATAGGTGGATAGGCCTGAATAAAACTATCTTTATAAAAAGAAACACTAAAAGCAAAACAGATTTTCCATGCTTAATTCTGTGTACCGACCATAATGGTTTCAATCATTATGAGTGCAAAAATCCCAGTTATATAGAGATGAAAGTCTCAGGGCTCTGGTGGCACATCCAGGGTGACAGCTCTGAGAGCAAGGGTGGGGTGGTGAGGCACTGGAACAGGTTTCCCAGAGAAGCTGTGGGTGCCCCATCCCTGGAAGTGTTCAACGCCCCTGCCCATGGCATGGAGTTGGAATGAGACAATCTTCAAGGTCCTTTTCAACCCAAACCATTCCGTGATTCTGTGATCAGGGAATGCAGAACTGCACACTCTGCTGCTGCACCACACAGTAACCTAATTACTCCTTGTAATATCAATTTAATTCACAGAGCTGTGCCTTTTGCTACCAGAGCCACGTGACTGGTGTAAGAGAAATAATTTGGAAAAGGATTCTCAACCAGGATGAAAGGACACATTGTGCAGAACAGCAAGTATATGTGGGCTAATCCCTGTTCTCAGTTTCTTCATTTTTGGGCAGTATTTTCCAGCCTGTTGGAATGGAGCTGACCAGAATATATATTAGTTTCTGGGTATCTTGGAAGAAAATAAAGGCAATCTCAGAAGTATCCATTTCCTCTGGATTAATTCCTGGAGCTGGGTAGACTCCTGTCAGCCAGTTCCAGGCTGGAATTGCCATTTAAATTTCTTTTTAAATTTAAGAAGTGTCAGAATTTTGGAGATGGAGAAAACCAAGTCTTTGATTTGATGTCCAATGGGACAGCCAAGCAAGTAGGTGAATTCGTTTGGCACCAGATATTTCATAGCCTGCTGAGGATGGTTCTGGGTTTGTTTGTTCTACTGACATGTCTAGGAAATGAAAACAAATCCCCACTGCTCATAACCCTCAGACTCTTGTGACAGACCAAGAATGACAAATCAGAGCATGGAAAAGGAGCTAGCAAATACACCCTCGAAGCCAGACTAAAATTTGCTGCCAGTGAGCAACTGTCAAAAAGTCATTAAAAAATACCAAAACTCTTTACCTCAGGATTCCTCAGGAGAGAAAAATTTCCAGCAGCAAAAAGAGGTCCTTGGGGAAGATAAAGCCCCCAAGATATTAGAGTCTGTTGGCATGCCTCTCTTTCCAAAGATAGCAAAGAAAGTTTGGATATAGATGTTTTTGGGGTGAGTAAAAGCACTTTTATCAGTAATTTTTTTAAGTGCTTTGTTTTCTATTTATGCCCACAGGTACATGTTTAATTTTACATATTTATTTCATATGTATGTACCCTCATATTTGCACATACACATACAGTACATTATAGACATTGTACCCATGTGCATGTGAACATCTTCAGTTTGGCTTTTTTCCTAAATAAAATCCATTACAAAGATGGCAACAGAGATGGACCACACAAAGCAAAGTTAAATGAATGCAAGTGAACTAATTAGAAAGACAAAACCAAACAAAACAATTCTGACCAGAGTGAAAATCCAGACTGTAGTTATATTGGTGTGAATGCTAAATTAGTTTCCATATTTCTAAACAGAACCAGAAGGGAAAACTAATCAAACAGAATTACCAAGAAATTACTTCTTAAAAATTAATTTAATTTCAGCATCAGGTAAAAAAAAATTAATATACAACAATATATAGTAGTTTGTCAGCATTTCACTTGCAAAGAACATAGATAATATATTAGAAGCAGTCCCATGATGTATCACCTAATGGATACTCATAGTCTGAGTGCTCTGGTAAATTCTGAAGCTTACTGTCTGTGCTCAATATTCAAACATTGTGCACACAGTACATATGGAGCTGTGGCACTCATAGCCACAGGGTTTAGCAGAACCAAAAAATCTCAAAGAAAGGATTGTACAGACATGTGAACTCAATGGACTGGATAGCCCGCAGCTGAGGTGCCCTCAACTGTCATTGACAGAAAATTGCTGTCCTAGCAGGATGTTAAAGGACATTCAGAGTTCAGGTGATTTTAGAAATATAGCCCCTTCTGAGTGTACTCCAGATAGCTTTTGCATTTACATCTTTTTTTTTTTCATTGCTAAATCAAATGGTTCTTTGTAGCATGTTTTACCCCTGGCCTCTCATAGCTGTTGGATGCTGTAATGTCCCATGTTTACATCTCGTGTCCTACATGTGTCTAAACTCATGATCTATTTTTCATAAATAAGCAGTTGTGATTGGAAGCATAGGAAAAAAAAAGGTGTCTAAGTCCTAAATGTAGGCTTCTAAACCTGAATGATGCCACCCAAGTAACTGGCCAGCTTTCCAAAAAGCCAAGCCCCTGGAAATTTCCAGTAATCACAGTTGCCATACCAACGACTGTCAGCACTCTTGCAAAAGCAGGTCATGTATTTAAGTGCCAAAATGTAGCAAGAGGGGTCTAATTTCAGGCTTTTTTTTTTTTTTTTAGATCTGGCCAAGTCACTGATGATAATCGAGAACAGTTTCATCTCTGCTGCCACTCTCCAGCTTTTCCAACTGGAGTCACAAAACTTGCTCTGGTCTTGCAAAAGAGAAGATGTTTGGGGAGGTGAAACATGAGGTATTAGTAGTGATTCCCAGTTCCACCCTGGGCTACAGGCCTTTGAGCTAACACTGAGATATCCCACAAACTGATTTTGGGGGAAACAGCCTAAGTGTGGGGTGTACTGTAGGCTAATTCCCCTGGGCTGGAAGCAGGCTACAGCTCAAATCCATGGACACAGGGGCAGCTTGGTTTGTTGTATTGCTGCACGAAGTATCAAGGACCTGCCATGCAGGCAGGCGTGTGGCCAGGTGCTCACCCCCACCTCCAGCCAGTGCTGGTCACTCCCTGTTGGAACCCTTTCCTTGGAATCCTGCAGTGCCCTGCTGCCAGCCTGCAGTCCCCCTGGCTGGGAATGAGCCAAGGCATTTTTGAAGGGAAGACAAGTGTGTCCTGCTTGGTCCCCAGTTCCTGGGAGCTTTGAGCACAGCTCTGTGCTGCCTCTGCCTCCAAATACCTGCCTGACCTCAGGCAAGTCACTTAACCTCTGTCTAGAGGTAAAACGAAGATAACACCACTTCCTTCTCCCTGCATTTTGTGTGTCTTCTTCAGATCAGGTGTAAGATCCTAAGGGCAAGGTTTGTCTTCTCAGTGTGTTCAGTGCCTATCAAAACAGGGCCTTGATCTCAGCTGGGGCCTTGAGGCACAGCTGCAGTGCTGTTATTATCATTAATAATAATAATAACGAATGCAATCAGATCAAAGACACTGCCTGTATGAGTCATTTTTGGGGTAAAGTTAGTCATTCCAAAGAGCAATAGGTATATGTAAACTTCAGGCACTGCCAAGGTTTCTCTTTTTTCCCACCATTTACAAATTCAACCCTGGGAGTCTGGGTGAGCAACACGATCTGGAAGGGCCTGGCCCTGCCAGTGTTTCCCTGTGCATGGGCACTTGTGCTCACATGCCTGACACAGAAAATGTTAATGGGGTAACTATGCTCTCTATAGCTCAGCCACCCTCTGTGGGTTTTCTGGATCAGAGGTGAAAGTGCCTTCCATATCAAGCCTTCTCTGAATGGAATTCAATCTCTGTCATTGCCCTCAGTTGTACCTGCAGAAAAACCAGCACTATGTGCCAAAAACGCCTTTTCTCATTAAATGTTGCAGATTTTATATGTTCAGTTTAGTTTTATTTTTCATTTTGTTTTTAATCATTTGAATCAATCATAACAAAGGTGTCCTGAAAGGCAAAAAAGAAATTACAAGAATTAATTGCTTAGTAAAAACTTTAAAATGAGATTTTTCACCTGAAAGAAAGGGCCCACAGCCAACTGGATTACACAGGTGCAAAATAAGACACAAGAGGGAGCTCACATAATAAATAATAGTGATAAACAACATTTTGAAAACAATTCAACCCTATGGAGGAAAGGAAATTAATAAACATTACAATCCCTATTTGTGGTTGGGGTTCTCAAGGCTACGGTTATTGTTACAGCCTATGGGACCATGCTTACAGACAAGGATCTAAGTACACCAGGCTTTGACATGGAACACAAAGGCACAACCTACTCACAAGAGCTTTTGGTGGCATGGAAGAAGGGCTCTGAGCCAGGAGATGACAGGGAGATGCTGTTCTAGCAGTGCTCAGGCAGAAAGCAACCTGAGTTTAGAGCCCCTCCAAGAGTTATTGTCAAATATTCAATGTGTGTTGCCATTTAAAAATGTGTTTAAATATCTACGTGCAATAAGGTTTCTGGAGAATGATGGCTCATATTCAAGAGACAACCACATATACAGAAAACCAGAGGACTTGAAACTGAGTCTGCAACCCAGCTGTTGCATTTTCTTTGTGGAATCAGAAGGAGTTTCATTTCTGTGCCTGTAAATTCAGTTCACTACAGTAACCACATTGCTCAGAACTTAGAGAAACCATGCTCTTTTGACAAACACATTTGACAAAACTCTTTAAGTGTTAGTGTGATCAGTCAAAACCTTTCAATTCCTAAAGTTCTTGTGAAAATAAGGCAATATGTGTCAGTAACTACAATGGGCTTGATCTGTTGGCAGAGATCTGCCCTCTCTGACACAGGTTTCATGGTGCTGGACCCTGTGAATTTCATCTTTCTGAGGCTGCAACTGCATGTACTGGCACACACATCTCAGCTCCTCCAAGAAAGTGGAAAAATAAAACAGCTGCCCTCTAAAGCAATGCCCCCACATTACGACAGCTCTGGGCATGCATCAGAATTTCCATGTGAAAGGAGGTTAGAAGGTCATCAGTAGGCCACTAGTTTGGAGAGGACCCCCACACAGATCTAGTAATGCATATTACCCTCTGGTATCCATCACCTCCAACAAGAAAACATATCTTGGACATAGTTGTCACTGGGATTGGAAGGGCCCTAACCCGTAAGCTGGTGCTGGTGGCCATCACAGGTCTCTCAGACATGTCCCTCCAGAAGTGGCTCTCCAGGGACAGAGACAAACGTGTGTTTTTTTAGAATCTATTAGCAGAGATCCACAATTAATGTAACTGCAGGGGCTGTGCACCTTGTTTTGTATGCCAGGAGATGGTATGCAGCAGCTTCAGAGAGCTGCTGAGTGCCCTTCAGCCAAGGGCAGAGCCCTTCCTACACTGGCACATCTGAGTCTATGGTATGAACGTATCCACCCACATCAGCAGTGGCTCCATTTTGTTCCTCTGCTCCTGTAGCGCAAATGGGCTTTACCAATCAATAGTGTTACTCCTGGGGAGTTGAAAAATATGTTCAGTACTGACAGATGTTTGTCAAATAACCCATTGAGCAGCTCAAGGCCAACTGGTGCCACTCGTGAGACTGCATCAGCCGTGTGACCGCGGGCTGTTCACTTTGCAGTGTGATGTCCCTCACAGACCACCCACATACCAGCACCAGGAACTCCACAGGCTGCAGGGAACCTAAAGAGAATGTGCAAGATCTGACAAAGGAGTGTCCCACTTAATGTGTACCTCGCTGGAAGGGACACGGTCACCATAAGCATCCTAAGGTTACATAGACTTTTCAAGCACACAATGAAAGACCATAAGAACTTCAGCAACTGAAATAATCAGAGACATTTCAACCCTGGGATCCTTCTTCATTTTAAGATTCCAGCTTAGAAAGTTTAGTCTGAATAAACTGACGTAACAGTTATTAGGCCATATTAGGCCTCAACACTGTGATTTACTCTTCCCACTCCTTTGAGAAAAGTTGATGAATTCTTAAGCAGAGAGGGCATTTTGTAGCCAGATTCCACAGCTGTGGGATTTCAGAAAGCCAGGCAGTGGATCCTGGGCTGGCAGGGACCATCCTCACATTGCTTGATGCATTTGATCTCTGGAGAGGAAGGAGTACATACCCGGCATGGCACGGTGGCCAGCTGGCTTGGGAGAAGCAGTGCTGGCTTTGACTGTGCAAGCAGGTGCTTGCTTCCCCTCCCCATCAGATGGGGAGACTGAAAGAACAGCTGTAAATAGATCTAGGTTTAGAAAATTGGAGAGATGGAGATTTAAAACATCCCAAAACACAAACTTGCCTGTCTTGCATTGGAAACCTGTCATGTTTTTAATCTAAACTAAAGTTGTGCTAGTATTATGTAGTAAAACAATTGCCTACTACCAGGGCCACACATGTTTGAGAAGTGAGAATGAACCATATGTCTTCCATAAAAACATACTGATACAGTTCAGCCTGTTCTTTATGCTTTCTGGTAAATCATATTCTTCTACAGGCCATAGTTAAAGGGAGCAATATTTTTGTTTGCCAGAAAGTATTTACAGTACTGTATTATTCTTCATCTCTACCAGTTTTCATTTGTTACTATTGACACATGGTAAAACAGTTTTAATTATCTCCAGGCTCAAGTACAAGGATTTTTTATAATCCTGTCGGGTCTCTTTAATTTCCAGTATCTAAGCTACCATAATGAAAGTGTAACTCAAGGTTTCTTCTTCAACTCCCCCCTCTTTAGATCATAATAAAGACAGCTCACTTGAGCAAATAGTTCCTTTGAAATGTTAATCCTCCTCAGATGTGTTTTTTGTTAGATCAGCTGCACTGTTAAAATACTTTCTATTTTCCCATTAATTGGAATGCAGAATAACACTTATTAGCCATATGGACACAAAGTAGCTCGTTGATGAAGACAACTGAATTAAAGCCTCATGTTAAACAACGAATTAACTGTGATAGAGGGTGAAAAACCCACACTTACATAAAACTGCTGTCTGTCCCTGTCTCATCCAACACAATCTCTCCTTAAAAGATGGATATTTTAGACTGTCCCCAGTGCAACCTAAAATCCATACCAAAAGCATAGAAAAGAGAGCGAATGTAAAAACCTACAGCAAAGGAGCTTGTTGAAACACTGTTTTTTTAAAGTTTCTTGGTTTATATTAATTTTTTTTTGGCACTTAAAGACTGAAATCCCAACGAGCTGAACTTTTCTTTTAGCAATGCATATAGAGGTGCACGTTTGGCACAGAGCTGGCTCTGTGGTTGCTCTCTGGCTGGAGACCCTGGCTTGGCTCAGGTGTGATCAGGCACAGTGTGAGATCTCACACAGGCACTGTTCTCCTTCCCTACCTCGCCTCAAGCCCGACACCACTGAGCTCCAATAACGAGAGCAGCTCTGTGATTGCTTCTTAATAAATTGTGGGGGAATGTGCATGGCTTCCCTGGGATGTGAAAGGAATTCTAGGTGGGTCGTCAGCATTCAAATATTAAATTACTTCGGCAGGTTGTGTAAGGTTAGCAGCCAAGGAAGTTACCTCCATATAAATCAGCAGGCACAGAAGAAAAGCTCTGCTCAATCCAGGGGAGAAGAATGTGTCTGGGAGGGCATTTAGGAAAACACCAGATAAGAACTTCAGCTTGTGTGCAGTGAAAGCATGGTTAAGCTTCAGCAGACTTCAGTAAATATGGCTTTGTTTGGAAACTGCCTGTAATTTTGAAACAGGAGACATCTGAATTCATGGAGACATCTGAATCCAAATTTTGAGCCCTGTGTCTGTGCTTCAATGAAAGCTCAGTCTTTCTGGAAACATGTCCTTCTTTATTGTTCCTTGATTTACACATTCTGTGCAAGTCTGAACATGGACATACAATAATTAAGGAGTAGGAGCTGGGGTGAATGAAGCCTCAGCTTACATGTACAGCTTCCAGAGGGACAGGAAGCTGATGTTATTTACTTAACCAGGAACAATAGATCATTTGCTATTCAGCTGGTGTTTCCATTGCTGGCATGGATGGGTGCATCCTCTGCTCACACCCTCAGCTGCTGCACCCTTACCTGCTCCCTCCATTGCCTCTGGCACTGGTGATGCCTCCAACAGCAATCAGAGAGATTTCCAGATTCCAGCAATTGACAAAGAGTAAATTTGCAAATGTGCACTGTGCTAACATGATTAGGCCTGTGAACATGCAAATCTTTGGAAAGAATTTTGGTTTTATGCAACTGACGTAAATAAAAAGGATCCTGTTTATGCACTGCCTAGACAGCCGCTGTACAAACTGGACTGCCAGAGATGATTTCATTCACCTCTTTAGTGAGACACAGAGAACCACAGTGCTGATAGCTCCAGGGTATAATTTTCATGATAATCAAAACACAGACACGCTAAACAATAGTTTACAACCAGAACTGAGAGTAGGTATCTAATTCTGGGGAAGGAGGGAAATTTTTGTGTGTCCAGAACATCCAGAGCATTTGTGTGAACACATCTCCTGATGCTCATGGGTCCCCACAGCTACTCTGTCTCATGTCAGAGGATTTTGGGGAGCAATAAATGATCGTTTTCAGATAGACCAAATAGGCAGTATTTCTGACAGCACTAGGCTGTGACTGACAAATAAGCAGGAGTGCATTGCTCTTGATCTTGTGTTTCACCTGGGGCCAAAGACTGAAAATTGTGTCAGTGTTATGTATGTTTGACAGATCAATTGTCCTTCCTTCAGCATGCCAGCGTAGATCTAATTTGGGAGGACACAGTCCTGAGCAGAGGGATGCTTACACTAAGTTTTCCCTCAGAGCACCCTACAACTTACCTTGCTTTGCAGCTTGTTGCAGTGGAAAACAACCAGAGCTTCATTCAGAAAACCTCACACAGAGATCAATCAGGTTACTCTGGTTAATCCTGACTCTCTTACTTGGCAGTGGATTATAGCCTCCCTCATGAGGTAATATCTAATTCCTCATGGAGAAAGTAAGGTGGATTCTTTTGGCTTTTGCAACAGCAGGCAGAGAACATTTCATTTGAGTTTTCTGCTGAAAGGCCAAAGTGTTGTACTGAGGGTATGCTAGGTTATCATCAATAATATGGAGCTGTGAGCATTGTACCTAGGGGAAAAAACTTAAGGAAGAGATCTTTGAGTGGATGGAGATTATCAACACTTCCCCAGGGATGAAGTCCACATGGGCTGTGCTCGTGAAGCCCTTGACTAGAAGACATTTTCCAAACTTAATGATTCTGAGATTGAGTATTCAAAGAAATCCTTGAGTCAGGGAACATGGAGTGTTCTCTTATTGCTGATAATACAGAAAAATATCATCTGCTTTCCAGAGATGTTTCTGATAATTTAAGCCATTTTTAATTTGGAGGAAAACCTCAAAGTTTTATTTGAAACACATTATTGTATTAAAAATGTGAAAGATTTGAATCACCAGAATTTCCTAACAAAACCTGAAAACCTTGATATTCTTATAGTTTACTCTTTTTCTTACTCTTACTTCTTTTTATTTTTCTTTTTATTTTTCCAATTCTTTTTCAATAGTAGTTTGAGAAGAGCAAAGCAAAGGCTGGTATAGGACTGAAAAAACGAATATTTAAGGTTTTCAGGTAAAAAGATGAAAATGAGCTGGCTGACTTATTTTTAAAATATTTCTATTTCCCTGTGTGGTTGTTGTGAATTGTTGAGTTTAATGGTAGTTGGTTGCATTGATATAAGCAGAACAGCACAGCTGAGATTGGAAGGGACCTCTTGGGATTGTCTTGTCCAAGCTCCATTTTCACAGTTCAAGAAACATTTTCCAAACTGTTTTAAAGTGGTCCTTCATCTCCTCTTGCAAATCCAAGCTCTTTGGGTGTTTATTTTTCCTTTACTAAATCCTGCAGATCTCTTGGCCACAAATAATTGCTGATTCCTACCAGTGAGGGATATATGCAGCAGCTTTTCTCATCCTGTTTTACAATCCATGTCCTTTCTCTTTCAGCATTGCTCAGAGAATACTTTCAAATCTTCCCCAGAAGGCAAGGTCACTATTGACAAGAAATACTTAAAACAGTGACAGGAAAAATTAAAAATACTCACTGTCAGATGCATAGAAAATTATCTATCACCAGCACTTTTCCTGCAACAAAACCAGGAAATTCACAGGCAAAATAGCCAGGATACACTCTCAGCTGTTTATAACAAGCCACTGGGCAATGTTAAAAAGCAGTTTGCTTTGGGACAGGCCTTTCAGTGCCCTAAACCCTGCTCTCCTAAAGCAGGTGCCACTGACACTGGGCCCATGAACCCAGTGAGGGAACCAAGGGCTTGCAGTTCCACTGCCACACCGTGCCACAGATTTTGGGTGAAATCTTAGCCAGTTTGGCTTCCCAAGTGCCTGAGGTAGGAGATGACTGTCCATGTAGGTCTGTTCAGCACCCAGCTGAGCAAGTACTACCTTTTCCCTGGAATTGCAACAAAATACATAAAAATCCTGAGACCAAGACATACTGTGGAGGGAACTGAACTATCACAACTTCAGCTGCCCTGTTTATATTCAAATCACTTTGGTTGTCATACCCCACAAGGTACAATTGTTATACAATTAATGCAGTCTACTTTTAAATGTAGGAGTCTTTTTCTTTCGAGTCCACAGGAAAAAGCAATTTTTATGTACAACCAAATCATCATTAAAATCTAAAACCTTTTCTTTCTGAGGAGATTTCAGCCATTTCTAAAATCTAGCCTCTAGTTTGAAGCTATTTTAACTGTACTGTTCTTTTGTTAGTTCCAATGGGTTATTTTGAAATTTCTCTCATTTATATTTCAATGTACTTTCTGGGCATACTGGCCATTCTTTCAAAGGAGCATAAAGTGGTTATTGTTAATACATACATACTGGGTAGCAGCAAATGTTTCTGGAGTACCGGGCTTTCTGTAATGACATTAAATGAAGGGAAAAAGAAGAGATGAAGTAATACTGATCTCTATGACAGCCTCTGTTTGCAGGACAAGGATTTAATTCAGAATTAAGCCACATTAGTGTTAAAGAAGCCATTACTCACTTGCAAATTTTTCTCCCCAAAATCCCATTTCATTGCTCAGTGCAATAAGCTGGTACATTTATCCACAAACATTTGATGACTGATGCTTTATTTTGCCTTTGAATGTTTCTTTAATGAAATCTGGGTTCTTAAAAATATCCAGTAACATAGTTAACCATTTTGCTTTCACATTAACAGAGCAGTTATTCTGTTGCCATTTGTTGTTTATCTAGCTTTGATATGTGACTCCCAGAAAGAGAAAAATAAAAATCAGGTATCAATACAGATATAAATTGTTTATAGAACTTTACTGGGTATAAATAGGTGTGTCACTCTGTGTGGCTTTTTCATTCTTTGTTAATGGGCATACATTTACTTATGTTTTGCATTAGCTGGAGAAAACTTCCCTTGTGTCTTGTCAAACTGTCTTGTTCTGAGAATGCATAAAACAACTCTCTTCCAAGTTTAGTATATGCTTTGTTGTCTTTTGAAAGTTATGGTGCAAATTTGCTGAGGGACATTTGGTCCAGCAATGCTCAGAGTCCAGCAAAACTATTTCTAGGCTAAATGGTACTTCTGGTCTCTAAGGAGCTTCTACAGCCGCCAAAAATCCCTGGGACATGTGCACAACCCCTTTTCCCAGGCTGAGCTGTGTTTGAGACCAGAAATGTGGGCATGTGTTGATAAAAGAGAAGATTAATGTTATACTATCTGAAAATTGTCTAACACTAGCAGAATCTCTCCCATTCTTGGCTGTGCTGAGTGGTACTTTAAGGTGGAGCCGCCAGAAAAAGAACTTGGATTTAGGCACCAGATTGACTCAGTGGGCTCTTTCTGAGTTAAAGGGGAAATTTTAGGCGCTGAGCTCCTTCCTTTTGCCTGCCCCCAGAGTGGGGTCACACCTGTCTATCAGGGAAAAATCTGAAAAGAAGAAAGCTGCAAGAGAAGAAAGGTGCAAGAGAAGAAGGCTTCAGGGCTTTTCCCAGAGGAGCCAACCAGGCTGTTGGAGGGTGGCTGCTGCCCTCAGCTCACCTCCCATGGCTGAGAGCTGTTGCAGGGGTGCATTTTGCTATCGTCATCTTGTTCTGCTATTTCATTCAGTCAGGGGCCCTGGTTATTTAAACAACTGAAACCAGAAGATTTTGTTTCCTTGGGTCTGTATTCTCCTGAGTAAAAATAAGACGACAAGATGTTTCTAAGAAAAAGGTTGATGCTATCTTTTAAAATGTACTTCCAACTGATTGTTATCTCTCTTTGAGCTGGGCCTTCTGCCACCCCTGCTCCCCCTCCGCCTGGCATCAGCCACCAGCTCGAATCTCACTAAAAAGATGGAAAGTTTCAGACCTGTCCCAGCCTTGCAGGAGGTATCTGGCCTCTAAAGAATGTAAGAAATTGAGGTCTTTCGAGATGTTTTGCTCTTGAAAATTGTCTCCAAGCACTTTTGAGAGTCTGGTTATCTATATGGGTGTGTGAGAAATGCCATAGGACAGGCAAGATGAGTCACACACAAGATCCTGTTTTTCACAGAGCAAGCCCTGGTGGAACTGCCACTTTAACCCTTATTTTTTTCATTTCTCAGAGTTTGTTCCCTTCCTTAAAACTTGTTCCCTTCACTTGCCTGAAGAGGATCTTTTGTCACATCCTTTCCATAGGTGCCATTGACTTTTTTGATTCATGCTTCTCACTTCTGAGACATCCTTTCTGCTTTTTAAGGGTTATTTGCCCTTTTGCAGCAAGGCACTGTGCTCTCTCTGTTGACGTGAGCCCTGCAGAGAATTATCGCTTGGACATGCACGTTGGTGCCAAGTGGAGATAATGCCCTCTTTTCAGACTGAAGCCTGCCTGTAGGAGTGTTCCCAGTACGATTTTCACAGTCATAACTGCAGTTAATCTTAAACTTGGCATACCCTTCCTTTCTCTGTAATGTTTTTAATGACTCTTTCAGGGTGGGAGAATCCTCAGCATTTTGCAGTGCTGCATTCACCTACTGATTCATTCTTGCCAGGTTGGTGTTGCTAACCAAGGTCCAGCTTAATAAGCAACTCTACCATTTATATTACAGTGCAGGAAGTTATGTGTCTTTTCCAGCTAAAGAACACTGAGAGGAGAAGGAAGCATTTTTTCTGAGCAAGCAGGAGGTGCTGTGTAGCACAATGGTCAGTAAATATGTAGCGGCAATTTACAGGGTTTATTTTTAATCCAGGGCCTACGTTGAGAGAATGGCATGAACTGGATAAATCAATCAGGCTGTTGCAAAGCAAGCTTGAAATGAAAGGGCAGTCAAGGAGGAAGTGGTAAATAACACACAGGACTGATTGCTTCTGGGCACAGCTAAGGCCTTGGGTTTAAGGAGTAATTACCTGGTCACACCTCAACCCTTGCTGGTGTGCAACGTGCAAACTGCAGACTTCAGCTAAGAGACTGTTCCTGCCTGTGACAGCAAGAATTTCCTTGGTAAGAGCCTTTTATTCCTGGTTTCTTGAAGGAGATGGAAAGTGTGCAAGCCCTCATACTTAGTCATTTGTGATCTTTGGTATCTTGTGAGCATAGAGCTCATCTGCTTCAGATGACATTCCTTCTCTGCTACAAAGTTGGGATGCAAGGCTGAGCCCCATAAATAATTTGTGCCAACCTGGCAGCTGGTTAGATTAAGGGTACAAAAACATTCCTTACACTTAGGGGCAGAGGGCATGCTGTGCAATCCAGCAGGGGTGAGCCAAATGCCACTTTTGCAAACCTGTTGGCCGCTAATCCCACTGAGAAAAAAAATGGCCAGAGCTCAAAGAGAGCCAAACAAACTGTGCCTGCCCATTGTACTCGTGGTGAGAAGCCTGCAGCTCATCTGCCATGGATGTACCTGGGTATATGTAGGGCGAGTTTGACTCAGTTTGTCCTTCCTAAAAGCCTGTTGCAGACAGATAGTACAGAGCCTTTTCTGCAGCAGACAGACACGGTTGGCCCTGCCCTGCCCTGCTGGGATGATGGCAAATGGAGGTCTGAAAATGGATGAAGTAATTGCATGGCTACCTGCTTCCTTGGCTCCCTGTTAAACCTGAACAGAGCTAGGAAATACAACACACCTGAAGAACTATTGGAGACCAGCTGTGGCCATGATGTGCCTTTCATCCCAGAAGACGGTCCAACAATCCAGTTAAATGAGGAAAGGCAAAATCAGTCTGGCATTGTTCACCAGTCTACTTCCAGGGGCAGCCTTCTGCCAGGAGACAAGTAGTGGATGATTAATGACTTTTTCAGTTGTGTCTCAAAGGAAAAAAAATCAAACCAAATTTATATTTAGGAAGATAATGACATTCAGGGGTGAAGAAGAGTCATAAGGCAACATGACTTGGTGGAAAAAGGAACAATAAACTGTGTAAAAGTTGCTCTGAGTATCACACCCAGATCCTTGAGATTAACCATTGGTCCCAAGGCTACCAAAACTGAAATGTAGATGTCCCTACCCATCAGTTTGGGCCATGGATCAACTTCACATGCAGAATCACTCAGGGAGACACAGAGAGTAAATGGCAATTTCACATCATTCA